>VDFB02072745.1:0-12741 GCA_007258455.2 Sequoia sempervirens
TATTAGATTAGACTTATAGATTAAGTGCCTTATTGCATGAGATTAAGACACTTGTCGCAATCTAATCAAATTCTCATCTACGGTTTGCTTTTTTTTTTTAATAAGGATTGATCATTCATTGTAATATTCATCCAGGTATTCATTATTCAATACAAAAGATATATTAGATGCTTGTGTGGATCAAATCTTTCTCTCTTGGTTGCATAGTAAATCAATTTTTTTGATCTCTCATTTTTGATAGATGTGTTGGTTGCAAGTGATTTGTGGCAGCTTTGGGGTTCACTATCAACTCCAACATGGTATTAGAGCTCTAGATCTATGACTTCTTGTCTAAATATTGAGAGATCTGGTCTTGAGGAAAAAATCAATTTATTTTGGAGTGAAACAAGTATCATCGTTGAGTCCAAAATGACTAAAAACATAAGGATTGTGTTATCTCTCAAAAACGCAGGTTTGAACCACAAAAGGTTGCCAAGCTTTCACAAAGTTTTAGGGTAACCAAACAAGGTTTGAAAGAATTAAACCTTCTACTCTTCGGGCACTGCTAGACCTAGGTGGGTGTACCTATAATAAATAAAGCAGACTTTGACTGTTGATCTTACCCTCATGCCATGATTTGTCCAAGATGGCAAATTGAAATGGACAAAATAAAACAAAATTGGTATATATTGTATACCAGCATTCAAATTAAACCCTAATACGCTCAGTTAACAGATGCAAAAAAGTATGAATAAAACTAAATGATTAAAAAAAAATGATGAGACCAGTGCCTTATGCGGAGTCAAATGAAATTATAGATAAACTGACTTCTTTCTGGATTCATTCAAATTGTTTGGCATATTTATTTATAACCAATATAAAAATGCAAAGCTGCGATTATTGAGTTCTTCTTACTGATCTAAATGAAATTCCTTGATTACTGTGATTAATCAAAAGGGTTTAATCCTTCCTTGAAAGAACCTATCAACAAATCACACAGAAACGGCAAATACGTACTGATAAACTAGACATACACTTGTTATGTTGATCTAAATAACCAAGAAACATCAATTTTAGAGACAACTCAGATAATTCTTTCAATAAGCATAACACAACAATTGACACTAGAATTCGTCAGCAAACCGGATGATTTTTATTGATATTTCCATGGCTTCAAAAAACATACAGCATAGTCTCAACCTTGTGAAACATGGTATTTTCCCCCCCGTATTCTTTACTTTCTATCCTATTCTATCTATGCATATTGTTTACAAAATAGACATTTATATATTGAGAATGTGAAAGGACGCATCCTTTCAGAAATAGAAAATACAAATTATAAAAATAAAATAGAGAATAATTAGGCTCTATTTAGCCATAAGTGAGTCTTGTTGAGATGGTCCAAATAATCCTGGCGCTCATATGTGTCCGCATCTCCAACAACATTCCAGACCGTAACTTCCATTTTGACCATTTCCTCATTTTGCTTACTCACTTCATCCAATGTTGTATCATCTGCAGAAGCTATCTTCATGATTTCATTCATCATTGACTCACATTCATTTTTCCACCTGGTGGCTTCTCTCAAATCCCCATTATTATCAGAAAATGGAATTACAATTTTCTCAACAGTTGCAATTAATCCTTGTTCATCTCCTTGCAATTCATCATAGAAATTTTGATGGCGATTGATTATGTGATTAGCAGCCTCAAGTGCAGAACTGCTAGCTCCATCACTTTGAGCCAACTCATGAAATTTCTCCATGATTCATCCATCCATTCTTATGTGCTCCTTCAATGCAGCAAGAGTATGAGAATATTTTCCCCACAATTTGTTCAACCAGGACATCAAATGATCCTGTCTCTTCTTGATAATTGCAGCAATAGCATCATGCTTTCCCTGAGAATAAGCACTTGACCCTACCCAGTGGTCTTTTGCTTGAGAGCTCTCTCCTTGAGTGATCATTTTGGTTGTTCCCATTGAAACACCAACCAAATCTTTGAGTCTATCATTTTCTCTCAGCAATTTCTCATTATTTGCTTTATACGTTTCTCTTTCTTTTATCAATAATTGAATCTGTGCTTTATTCAATTTTGCAATATTTACCTCAATATCAGCAGTAGCAACATGATCAGTTTCTCCAGCTTTTAAAGTCAAGACATGGCCAAATGCCTTCTCTGTATCAAGTACCACTGATTTCCTGTGGGGTGGGTACAAAGCCCATATCAACATTGATCCCTCATCAGTATTATATTTGGAGCCTGTATATACTTCTGTTACCTTTTCCTTACCTTTTCCTTATCAAGCTTATAAGTAGCATTACTACCCTTCAAGAAACTATCAAAAACCAATGCAGAATTCAAATCTAAACCAGGAAATATCATAACACCAGCATCCTCCAACATTTTTCTCCCCTTCTCAGGAGTCATATCTGTCATCTCATCATCCACACCTCTTCTCAATTGAGCCAACAATTGCTCCTCATTTCCAGAAGTGATATCATCAACATTCTCTCTTATTTCCTTCCCCTTCTGCTTGTACAAGAATGCTTTGAACTCAGGGGAATGTATAAATTCATCATCAGAAACAAAGGATCTATACTCCATATGCCTAGCATCAACATCACCACTTTCAATACTTTGTTCTCTGACTGGGTAGACATATTGTTGAGTCCTCATTCTGGATACCTTTTCTGCTTTACCCTGTGGCACATCAGCTCTTGGTGCTTCTTCATCTCCAGAAGACAATAACTCAATATCTTGTAGCCCTTGGTTATACCTTTCAACTACCCTTTCTGCTTCATCTTCATCCAGATTTCTAATCATATCATCAAAAGGATAGGGTACATGTTGATACCCTCCAAAATTAATCCTTTCTTTGGCTGAATGGATATACCCCTCAGGGTCAAAGTATTTCCTGGTTGGTCCTCTTTTCATGTTATAGTGCAACAATCTGTCAAGAATTGAATTATATCCCTCTTTAGCCAACACAGTAAAATCACCAAAGCATAAAGTACTAGGCATAAATGCCTGCTTCCCAAAAGAGCTGAAATGCATCACACTACTATAATCCATTTGTCTGACAATTTCCAAGTATGCAACCCTGTTTGGAACTGTCCTTGGCAGAATGAAAGGAGCATCTTCAAATCCATACACTCTGATTACAGTAGCTCCTTCTAAACAATACCAATCTCCCCAATTATGGTCAATTGGCCCATCAAAATCTTTAGGCCGAAGGAAACTTTTGATCTCATCAGTCAATGAATGATTACAAGGATAATGATACAATTTATACAATGTCTTTACAAAATACTCCTCAAAATGAATAAAACTAGAACCAGCAAACCTGCTGTCCCAAATGGCAGTCCATAATTGAATAGGCAATGTTTCACCCTCCTTACCAGTCTGAGAAATTCTCATTTCTGGAGGCCACACCCCAAGCTCTTGTCCGAAATATAGCACCAAATGCATCAACAATGAATAGTTTCTGAGGTGAACAATGGAAGCTCCACCCTTTATAGCCATCAATCCTGAGTCAAGCTCCTTAGAAATATATGAAGCATAATCAAATAACCTGGCATTGTGATATTGAATGTCTGCTGCAATGACCATTGGCACCATTGACATAAATTCTGAGGCATCCATTCCCAACACCTGACACACTGAAAAATATGTATACTTCATGTAGGGTTCAAACAAATCTACATGATAAGGTGGCCCCTCACTATCTTCCAGAGGTTCGGGCTTGTTACCCTGTTTAACCCTATGAATTGGTAACCTCCAACCCTTGTAACTTGTATCCATTCTAAAAAATTCCTTCTGCAACTCTTCACAATTGATTTCCTCATCACAAAATCCTTCCAATTTGAAAACCTCACCAATTCCTTCTTTTGACACATGTATCTGTGGTTTTCCAGAAGGATCACATATTGCTTTACGCTTTGGATCATAATGATCAGCAAGCAATTTTACCAATTCAGTATTAATAAATATATTAGGGCACACCAATTTCCCTACATTTAACTTCCATGGATTACAAACTGGCTCAAAATGATTCCTCCTATGATAGTGGAAATTGAAAAGCTCATACCCTCTCACAACAGTCCAAACATCACCTATGAACTTGTATTTGTCATCCAGCTTGTCAACTTCTTCCCTAAGCTGTGCGAACCTTCTAGCTTTAGGCCCCAAACGAGGTAGTTGATCAATAAGGTCTTGATTTAGCTTCCTTTCAATGCCTTCATGCTCTGTATCAGTCTTTTGTTTCTTTCCCCTCGACTAACTGCTCTCACCAAGTTTCCTACCCTTACCCTTTCCAGAACCAGAAGACTCCATTTTTTCAAGTTTACAGAATCAAAATATGAAAAACAGAGAAGCAACTACTTACAGTATTCTACTCGAGCTCCTCAGACTGAAAAACCGTCTTGGTTCTCTCGTTCAGCTTGCCAATTTACCAGCAATCAATTCAGAAATGAAGAATTGATTAAAACACTACTGTCATTACTGTTTTATCCCATCGTGCCATTAATGAAGCACGAATGAAGCCACCTTTGAAACTGGCACTGTCGCATCAAATGTCCTACCGAAATCACCCCTCCAGATTACTCCTATTCGGAAAAACTCACCCCGAACCATCTATCAGTATAATATTCATACTTCGGTGAAACTTATGCCGACAAGTTCTTCTCTCGGGGATGCATATCTCCATCGGCATAAGATTTGAATCGACAATACTCCATAACTTCTCACCGATAGGTTTGAAATACCTTTGAACTTAGTTCAGCCAAACAACGGCCCCTTCGTCTAGACCTTCCCCGATGCATATAAGTCTTACCAAGACATTTGTTTGCAAGTCAATCGGTAAAACAAAATGATTTCGTTATGAGTTTATACCGATATCAATTAGTCTGGCCGAAACAACCCCTTTATGCATTAGTCGGTATAACATATTGTCTTCACCCCGACATCAAACCGACGCCCCAACATATGCCGATATACTTTTTTTAAGATGCCTATCGGCAAGAAAAAATTAGTTTGCCGAAACATTTTCCCGAACACCTTTATCTTGAACGATAAACTTCCACATGCACCGGTCGGCGAAACACACTGTATTCGCCATAACTTCACTTCGACAATGACTCCCCTTTGCCGAAATGATTCCTTTTGTCGCTGAAACAAGCAAATTGTCCCACCGATAGTCTGCAACAAACATGTATTAGTAAAAAAATTAGGTCGGGGAGACTTTTACAATGTCTTGCCGATTCGGGTCTTTTAATGAAAAATGAAAGACTTGATGGATTCAATGGCTTTAATGACAGAAAACAAGCAAGACAATACAAAGAGGGACTTCGATGCTTATGATGAGAACTCAATACTGGAACTTTTGAATGCAATAGAATGTAAAAATTTCAAAATTTTACAGTTCTAACAGATCGGTTGTTGTTAGGAAACAATGCATTATATCCATAATCTTAATCCATTTCCTACATAACCCCATGAGAGAAAAACATGCATGCAAGTAACCATAATGCATACATCAAAATAGACAAGCCACAAGATAACACAAGACATAGATTAAGAAAACCCTCAAGAGGGAAAAACCTAGCCTCCAAAATCATCCGTACTCCATCTATTATTTAGCAATAAAGAAATATAAGAGTTACAATGAATACCTCTAAAGCATCAAACCTCTCCAATGCATCCTCGTGTCCAAGCATGAATCCACACATCCTATGCCATGCTTCACATATGCATTCCTTAGAAAGACTCAATAATGATAGCCCACTCACCCAACCAACCTTAACCACTAAAAATGTGCTTACTTTTATAGATTGAAGTTCACACAAATACAACCAAATGGTAAGATAAAACCATGTACCACAAAACCATGTGAATACAAAACCACTAATCCCTTATTTAATATTAGGTATTGAGTTTTCACTTTATTAAATATCCCTAATATTAAATTATTATCCCATGTCTCTCACACATTAAATAATAATACAATGTTACAATACAATATAAAGTGGTCCCCAAATAGCTACCTAGTATGATTAACCACACCATCTAAGTGCATCACAACTAAATAATTATTTAATTATAACATTATAATCTATCAAATTATGCAATGGTGTACAACACCATATCCTAACATTTTCTCACTTGTTTTATACATTGCATAAGGGATCAATCAATGAAATACATCATCATAGCCATACATGTAGCCACATGAATCTCCAACATGCTCTTGTGCTCCATCAAGACACATGCAATAAAACCAAAGTGACCACCATCTCAAGCAAGAACCCCTCTCATCCTCCAATGTGCCACCTATGGAAGAAAAGGAACATGCAAAGGTGAAGATGTACCAATCCAAGAACACAAGCATCAAAACTAAGCGATAACAAAGGCTCCAACCAAACTATTGTCAAATGTAAAAAAACCCACATGATTTGAAATAACATACACAACACATGCTAATACATCCAACCATCCATACATCCTAGTTATCAATAACATTAGTAAAATCATGCCAACAACCTATGCAACCCTTAAACCACAATCACAAGCTCCATGCATCAAACTTGTCAATGAAGAACATACATATCGAAGAAATCCCATTGCATGGGTAGTGTCAAAGCATAACAAGTCTACCAATCAACACTATACCAAGGTGTGATAAATAATCAACAATACAACATAATGATCCACACATGCAAACCAACAACTGCATACTCTCCCATAACATGTCGTCACCATCCTCCCAAATCATATGAACATGAATCTCTAAGAAGGAACCATGAAGAGATAAAACTTGTAAACCATCATATGTCCTTCTACCAACATCTCAAAGTGCAATGTTGTGTCAAGTATGATCTCCTAACAACCCCAAATGAGAAGCCTCAACAAAACCCAAAACAATGTTCAATCTCTTAGATCAAACACAACATATGAATCAATGTACAATGCTAACATGGATGTAAGCCTCTCTAACCAAGAAGATCAAACTCAGAGTGTCCATTACCAAATCAAGAAATCAACCCATAAAACATCTCCTAAACTCATCAATGAATGATAACATAAACTCAAATGCACAAGGAGGTAACTATCCCAAACATCTCTCAAAATAATCCTCCAGAACTAATTATCCATAGCTCAAGATCCACATCCATGAAAGATAAAGCAATATAAACTCATGCTAAACAATCCTCAAATGATTCCCTAAAATCAATCATCATGGCTCAACTCATTCCCACGAGAAATCAAAACACATTGAAACATAACACATCTGAAAGAAATAATGGGAAAATACCTCTCAAATGATAAACCGTCAAGTAGACCAAGATTGGGGAATGAGAATTCTCCTTTAGGACAACCAAGTCATCATGACTCACTCCAAGAACAATATCCTCTATAAGTCCATCAGAATTCATGTCTATATCCAAGTGAAAGCTCCTCAATCTTCTTGCGGAAACCTCCAAAGAGTAATTGTCTCAAGCAAATGTCTCTAAGCACAAGAGAACTCCAACCTCACCCATGTCTCCAAGTATCCATGAGCACCTGGAACCAATTAATACATGTCAAAATCCAAATGCAACATAACACCACCATGAAGTAATCAAGAAAATGATTATATACTTAATACAAAGAGAACCAAACAAGATCAATGTCAAAGCTCCAATCACAGTTTTAAGAACCTATCATGACATCATGATTTAACCATCTCCTCCTAAGAGACACATGCAACAATGCATACATCCTGGTCTCAAGAGAACATGTACCATGCCAAACACTAATCTAGAATCAAGATTATATCATGACATAACAATCACAGTCTAAACCAAGAATCAACATCTCCAATCACATGAAGATAACCATTACCAATGATGAATCACGTCTCTGCTAATAACTCCCATTGAATCGTGATATCAAGCTACACATGGCATCGTGACAACCATCTCCTCCATGAAGATCATATAGGTCCACACACATAATTGAAATGCCAATCATACCAAGTAGAACCAAAATCTTCAAGCCAAGAAGATACAACGACCATCAAACCAAAAAGAACCAATCCTACATAGCCAAGTCATCATTGTCAAAAGCTCTCACTGAAAGTGTATAACCAATGAATGTACCAAGATATCATGACATCATGATCAAACCACATGCTAAAAGTCCCATCAACCAATTAATCAGGTACTCTAACCATCCATCCTCTCATCCTAAAGCAACATACAAATGTATAAATGACCACAAATAAGGCCAACTAACAAAATTTACATCAACATTGAAGCAATATCGTAGATATAAACAGTCCACACCGAGCCATCCAACTACAACTGAATGGGTGGATTAATCCATACAACTACATAACTCATAGATACCAAACAATGAAGCATGCAAACTCATTATCACATTAATAACCTACAAACCAAGATACCAAAGAAGATAATCTTGTAGATGTCAAGACTCAAACACCAAATCAACCATATATTTGATTTTCCAAATATGTCCACAAATGAGTAACCATAGTCAAAGAACCATAAAAGCATCAAGGAGATAAGAACAACCTCCTAACATCAAACCAAATCACCACCAAACAATTAGATACATGATCATGTCATGCCAATGCATCAAATGTACCTACATATCCATGACACCATAACTATAGTCAACATTGTACTTGCACTCAATTATGACCCATACAAGACTCCAAGTCTCTACTCGTGTCAATCCATGTCCTTAAAATTCAAGACAACATGTGTACTTGTCACCATCAAAGTACAACTCTAAAAAACAACTATAAACCTATACCAGGAAGCACCAATGATAATCAACTATACCATCATAAATATCAAATAAAAACATGTACTCCCTAAAGGTTTCACCTCTTGAATCGTTTGGATTCTCACACAATCACACTCTGAATCTCAAAAACCTACAAGTGATCAAACAAGTACCATAGATTCCCTACACCACAAATTGATAATATAATTGATCCATTGTGTAGTACGATGTACATACTCTCCAATGCCTATTCAAAATCAAAAAATCTGATTCCATATGCAAAAATTATGCTCAAAATCATGTAAAAAAGAACATATGGCTTTTGGGTTTAAAAACTGATTAAAATTACCAAATCAAGAAACCAAACCTATGCCACTACATAGTGCTTGAAACTACCTTTCCAACGAGTATAAAATATAAAAAATCTGACATCTTGGATGAGAGTTATGTTAGTTTGAAAAATATATCCAATTTGAATCTATAGAGGTACAACTGGCAGACCTTGGGCGACCCACGGATAGTGGTGGTCTACCGTGACGCGTTGGCTGCAGATGAGCGACGAATTTGAATAAGAGTTTAAATTTTTTCAAACTTTAAACTTTTTGATAGATTTAAAAAAAAATTGAATTTGTTTTAATTTTTAAATGTGGCGGTTAATATATTTTAAGCCGAGTGAGCTAGCTCACGATTCCCCATGGGACCATGGCTTAGCTGTTGGCCCGAGGCTGACCATTGGTACCCACTAGCGATGGGCCGACAGTGATTGTACTGTCACTGTTGGTACCCATCGATGGTGGTTGTATCGTATGGTATTGCCATGGTAGGGGGTTTGCAGATCCCCCAAAAATTTATTTATTATTATTTTTTTCTAAACTTTAAATTTTTCAATTTAAATTTATTTGTAGAAATTTTAATAAAAGGGAAGATAGTAAATTTTTTTAATTTGCGAGCTCTACAAATGTCGACGATTGTACAATGGATTGTGGGAGTAATTTGTTTTCTCCTTTTTTTCAAACTTCAAAATAGATTTTTTTTTGTCATTTTTCATTTCTCAACTATACTGGATCCAATTGTGAGGTCTGTTTTGTCTCAAAAGGTCATCCATGAAATTTCCCCTACAAAACCCCATATGAAAGCACAATCCAAGAAACCATTTTTAGCCAAATTTTGTAAGCTTCAAATCTACAATAAACCTAACAAATCTTGACAACCATAAAACCCAAATCTACAAACAAACACCTACAACATGTGTTTCATATCTTGTAATGTCTCACATCTAACATGCATGTCCATGGATTCAACTTTGCACAAATTTACTCAAACAAGGGTTATAACAAAAAACATGGGAGCTTACACCTTCCATCAACCATGAAAGTTCTGATGCCACTTGTTAAGAAATAATACATAATATCCACAATCTTAATCCATTTCCTACATAACCCCATGAGAGACAAACATGCATGCAAGTAACCATAATGCATAGATAAAAATAGACAAGCCACAAAATAACACAAGATTTACTTTGGGAAAACCCTCAAAAGAAAAAAATTCAGCCTCCAAAAGCATCCATACTCCTATTATTCAACAATAAAGCAATATAAGAGTTACAATGAATAGGGTAAAAGCAAGAAGTTGGGTCCACAAAGAGGGGAAGTTTCAGCCAAAAGAAATCCCACAGGAAATACATACACATTATTAAAAAATGCGTATGCGTTATGCTTCGAGTACCCAAGCCTAAAAAAATATGCGTATGTGTTATGCTTCGGGTGCACACTAAAAAATGTGTACACGTTATATAATGCATCCACATTCTATAACACGTACGAGTCATTTATTTAAAAAATTAAATACCTTTTAGAAATGCATATGCGTTATAACGCATATAGGTTTTAAAATATGTGTTTCTAAAAGGTATTTAATTTTTTAAATAAACAAGCAAATAAAAAACGTGTATGTGATTTTAAAATTTTGAATTCTCAAGCCACATATTGCCTTGGTTTTAGGCTTGGGAAAAGCTTGGCAACCCAATGTTAGGGTTAGAGATGACAGATATCTAACAATTAAATGCAGATTTAAATAATAAACAGAGAAACTAAAACATATACAGAATAAATCATAACATAGAGAATTTAACGCGGTTCACCCAATCTGGGCTACATCCACCAAACCGCAGCCATCCAATACTTTTATTATCCAGTGCAAAACCTATTACAATCTTGCGAATAATCGCGTTTTTCTCTTACTGTAACCCCCATCCCAACCCCTTTTAACAAGCTTTTTAGAAGCTTCCAGGATTAGGGTTTTACAAAGTCGGTTTTCTTTCTTTTTGAATTTTCTTTTAGCCCCTTAAAAATGTAAAAATTTCTGGGGGCTCGCCCCGAACCCTACTTTCCGAGGTACTGCCACCCGGGCGGAAGGGCCAGGCTAGGAGTGTCTGATATACCATGGGCTATACGATTATAGCATGATCCCGATTAAGCCACATACCAACAATCTCCCGCGGAGACTAATCGGTCCACCATCCACAACCTTCACTTGGGCGATCTGGACAACGCCTCTGCAATTCTGAGCTCCCGGAAATACGTACCTTGGACCCTGCTGCTCTGTTATACTTGAATTTAACCTTGAAGACCAACCGAAGCTGAAGAGGAGCTCAGCTTCTCCCTTGTCACCGCCTTTGTAAACATATCCGCTGGATTGACATCTGTATGTATCTTGTCCAACTTAACCTGTCCATCCTCCAACACTGACCGAATGAAATGATATCGCAACTGGATGTGTTTTGTTTTAGAATGCAGAGCAGAATTCTTTGCAAGATGTATAGCACTCTGGCTGTCTATAAACAAGTAATTTCCAGCCTGTTGTTTTCCCAACTCCTCCATGAAAAATTGCAGCTATATCATCTCCTTTGCCGCCTCTGTTGCAGCAACATACTCTGCCTCTGTGGTGGATAAAGCAACCACCTTCTGCAAGCGAGAAATCCAACTCATTGCTGTCCCACCAACTGTAAATACATAACCTGTGGTACTCCGCATGGTATCTATATCCCCTGCTAAATCTGAGTTAACATAGCCTTTTAAATCAGTATTAGAGCCCCCAAAACATAAACAATTATTGGATGTACCTCTCAAATACCTGAGAATCCATTTTACCGCATTCCAATGCTCAACTCCGGGATGACTCAAATACCTGCTAACAACTCCTACAACATGTGCAATATCCGGTCTTGTGCATACCATGACATACATCAAACTGCCTACAGCTGAAGCATATGGTACCTTGGACATTTTTTCTTCCTCCTCTTGTGTTTTTGGACACATATCCTTAGTCAATTTGACATGAATAGGCAAAGGTGTGCTGACAGATTTTGCATTCTCTATATGAAATCTCTGCAACACCTTTTCAACATAATTAGCCTGAGATAAAAACAATTTTCTGTTTTTCCTATCTCTACAAATTTTCATACCAAGGATTTGTTTTGCTGCCCCCAAATCCTTCATAGCAAAAGACTTTGCTACTTGTTGTTTCGCTCTCTTGTATGGTCCATGTTAGACCCGACTACAAACATGTCATCAACATATAAACACAAAATAATGTAGCTGTCATTATCCAACCTCTTAAAATAAACACAATGGTCAGAATTACACCTGCTGTAGCCTTGCTCAGCCATAAAACTGTCAAATTTCAAATACCATTGCCGAGGTGCTTGCTTCAAGCCATATAAGCTTTTCTTCAATCTGCACACTAGTTTCTCCTTACCTTTGACCTCAAATCCTTGTGGCTGTTCCATATATATTTCCTCTTCCAAATCGCCATGGAGAAAGGTTGTTTTAACATCAAGCTGTTCTAAATGCAAATCTTCATCAGCCACAATACTTAAAACAATACGAATAAAAGTCATTTTAACAACAGGAGAAAAAATCTCATCAAAATCAATACCCTTTTTCTATGCAAATCCCTTTACAACTAATC
>VDFB02072746.1:0-29459 GCA_007258455.2 Sequoia sempervirens
GGGAACATTGTGCCTAATGTCTCCAAGAGAGGAATAATCGAAGAATAGAAGATTCACAACTTAGGGGATGCAGTGTGTCACATCAAGCCATTAAGAGGAAAATAATATGCTAAGAGAGATCACGCTCTTGGAGGACATCACACCAGATGTCACCACAAATTGAAAGATGCATCACATGAAGTAAGAAGACTACACCATGAAACATTAAATGCAAAAGAATAATGCTAATGTATGCCCCCACTTTAAAGAAATTGCTAAATACCATGTTGTGAGTAATTACTTTAAAGTAGCAAATGATAAATGCTAACAATAAAGATGACATGGGAGCTTATTTGGAAAGCCTGATGCAAATTCATATGTTTCCAAATAAAGATACGTCATGAAAAAGGGGTTTCCCCCAAAATGAAACCCCAAAATAACATAAGGGATCCATGGATTCAGGGTCAATATGTATTTGCTACAATGTTGTTATAGAGCTTGGAACTGTCATCATTCCCCAAATACTCATTTAACAAGAAAAATGACACAAAGAGATCTAAAAAAAATAAAATATTTTGGGTCAACATGGAAGAGACCTAAAGGTCTCGACACCTTGCATCATCCCCAAAATGAAAACACAAGACAAAGGAAAAATAAGATAAAAGGAAAAGATTTTGGGTCAACATGGAAGAGACCTAAATGTCTCGACACCTTGCATCATCTCCAAAAGGAAAACACAAGACAAAGAAAAAGGTAAAGGATTTACGACATAGAGAAGAATGTAGGTACAAATAACGAAATGTCACAAAGAGAGAGGTACATTAAACATGACAATACATGGAATTACATTATGCACATGCAATCACATGAACAAGAAATATTGAAAAAGACTAGTAAGGCACATGTGATTCAACTTCGAGCAGGTCATCGACATCCAAATCATGTTCATCGTATATGGAAGGAAAATAACTAGCCAAAGGGACAATAGCAAGTGTTGAACTAGGGATATCAACACTCTTCTTAGGAGAATTATCGTTTAAGCTCATAGAAGAGGAAAACAATGTATTTGTTATACAATTCTTCATCAATTTTAGCAACCTCATCATTGTCATCCAAGTTAATCAAAATGGGAGGTCAAATGATAAAGTCCAAAGAAGGATTTAGCTCATGTTGTGGTTGTGATATATGATATTTTTGTTGTGAAGAGGGAGACTCATCGTGTACTGCTGTAGTCAGGTTTGGATTTTGATTTTCTTTGTTGTTTTCTTCATTTAACCTTCGAGTAAGGTTGTGACATCTATTGTTGGACTCAAGGAACACTGAGAGGGGGGGGTGAATCAGTGTTCAACAATATTCTAAACTTCAATTCAGATTATAAACCATTTACAACATTTAAACAAAAGTAAAGATGCAAGCACATGAAAGAAACAATCAAAACACCATAACACCAAAAATTTTACGTGGAAACCCTATTAGGGGAAAAACCACAATGGAGATTAATCCACAATTTATATACTCTATTAAAAGTATGAAGAAAAGGGAATGCACATGCATTTAGGCACAATGCCTAGAGCTCACTGCTCAAAATAAGGAAGGCTCAGTGCCTTACAAAATGTTTGTGATTACAAAAAAATGTTGAACTAAGAAGATAGCATCTACAAATGCCTGGTTTTAGTTCTGGTGAAGAACATGAATCAAATTATGAAGTTTCTATCAAACTTTGCACTTAGCTCTGCTCTACCTTAATTTGCTTCACAAAATCCTCTTCTGCACAAGCAAAATTCAATCAAATGTCCTTCTGATATTTACACATGTATCTACTCTTCTCTATTCACCAACTCACATGCCAAAATGAATTGCCCAAACTCGTATATATATCCGCTAGCAAGAATTCAATTGCTATATGTCGTTAAATATTCTCCACATGTTGGCTCAAATCATGAGCAATATTTAATGCAAACCCACACAAGTTGGCTAGACTATAGCTACAACCCAAAAAAAAAATAACCAATACAAGAAACAATTAAATAATTACTCCTTATACATCCATGACATGTGGCATTTACTAGATTGGCCATAAAGAGAAAATAAATAGAAAAACATCCTACTGGATCTCCAAGCTCATACACCGATTAATGAAACATCATAAAACTTAATAGTAAGATAACATATATGCTCAATAATCTATCTTGGGGATCCACAACAAAAATTGATGATTTGGTGAAGCATACAAATTGACTAACTGACCAAATACCTTGTTCTTTCTACTTTTTGCCGGTAGAACACTGTTCTCTACTTTTCTTGCCAGTATGAGAAAATCCTGATCTGCAGACCAAAATAATGACTTTAGTTTCCATCAATGACAACACTAGAAGCCATATGCCGAAAATCTCCCCCTTTGGCATTGATGGCAACACTTAGTGAAAAATGACTAAGTGTCGAGACCAAGAGATTATGCTACCAAAGCTCAAAATTTCAAAACAAAACTTTCTTTCAAAACACTACTCCCCCTTAGAATGTCAAGGAATTTTTCATTGCACTCTCTCCCCCTTTGACATTAATGAATTTTTTTTACTGCTATCTCTTTCCCTTCACTAATTTAGAAAATTTGAAGAATTACAACTATTGCACAAGTCAGAAAATTATATTATACTTGTCTTTCATTTCCAGAAGAAACTTCTTCCAAGCATCTACTGCAATCAATGATTATGATCAAGCTATTGTTTTCTAATGTCTGGTTGATGATCTAGATGAGGGATTCTAGAATTGTGATTGTTCCTTCTAATTTTTCTCCTTTCTTTAGTACTTCAATTAGTTGCTCCAATCTGCATTTAGTTAAATCCTTCACTTTCCAGAAAGTGTCCACAAGAGTGTTTCTGGAAAAGTGAAATTTTTCATGCTCAGTCTGCAACTCATGAATCCTTTTCTGTACTGTACCTTCCTAGTCCTGAAACATGTTATAGTCTTGACCAATTTTGTCCAACTCACTTTCAATTTTCTCTAACTTGTCCTTGTATTTCCCAACTACATGAGGCCAACAAAGACAATAATTGTAGATGTTATTTGCTGAGTTTATACATTGCCTCAATAGATTCATTTTCCTTTTTAATTTGGTAAGGGATGCCTTGAACTTCTCCTTCAAATGTAAAATTATTTCTTCCTCTTTCTTATCCTGAGACTCAGAGGCCATAGTTTCCCTACTACATTTAATCAGTTCTCTTGGTGAAGTACATTCTGCAAACTTTCCAACTCAATGTTATTATGCACAAAGTAACTTCCTAGAGTGCTCTAAATTAGGTCCTTCTCATATGAGGGTTTGTCTTACCATATATCAACAATCTTTTGCATCCCATCTTTTTCTTGAACAATCTGTAGTATCTTTGTTTTGACTAAATCACCTTCTTCTTTGCTTCCTTTTTCTATTATCACATCCAGTTCAACTGATTCTTGTTCATCCCTTGGAGTGTACTCATTAGAATCTTCATCTGGTATATCCAAAATTACTTTCTCTTTGCATTTTCCTTCAAGTTTAGGAGACTTGTGTGCCGGTGGAGTGTCATCATCAAATTATAGGGCTCTTTTCTACTTACTTTCTATTTTACTGGAAGATTATCCAACTTCGACTGATTTTTCCAAAAAGGAAATGCTCGTTTCTCCAAACTTTCCTAGCAACTCTCTAAGGAAATTTGCATAAAATTGCTCACAATTTTCTAGAGCATTGAAATGTTCAAAAATTTGCTTACAAAACGGTTCATTATCCCTCCATACCACATTATCGATATGAGGTAGACAATTTAGAAAATACATCATGATACATATGATCAAAGTACAAAACCTAAAGGGGTAATCTCCATCCTTTGTTAATTGCACATTCTCCATCAATTGATCTTTTAGGAAACTACAGAGGTCAAAGTATTGATCCTCCATTATCATTTTATGAGATATATAAACTGCGCCTGTCGAGGTTGCACCTTCCCTGTTTCTAAAGAATTTGTTTTATGAGATCCCATGTGCAATATACCTTGTTATCAAATCTTTGATTGTTGAAATTACTAGCCCCCTTTGATCTCCTATTACTCTGGTTAGGGTTTCGACTTCCTTGTTCTGAATCAACTTCTATTTTGTAATATCCCCATCATTGCATAGATCAGTTAGATTTCTAATCACATCCTTTGAAATAAGATAGGGATATCCAAGGTTAGAATGTCCTCATTCAATTTGTTTAGGATAAACCTAACAACTTCTGTGTTGTCAAAATAAGGAAACTCATTCCAAATGTCCAAACTTTTATGTTTCACACCTTTAAGCCACTTCAATAAATCAAACGACAACAAATTTCTCACATCCCTAATCTTTCTATTGCTATATTCATCAAGATTCACAATTCATTTGATTTGGTTCATTTTTCTTTGCCTTACCGAATAATTTTTTCTATCGAGCACAAAATTAGAAATTCAACAAGCAATCATAAATACTTGATGAATTCACTGCCAAATTTACTTGACTCCTTCAAAATTCTATTGCAAAAGCTCTCCTTCTGTTCTTTCTTTAGTGCAAGGTGACAAATGAGGGTTCCAAATACCTTTTTATAGCTTCGCACACCTAACCTTTTTTTTGCATTAAATGTTTTTCCCTAGGAGTTTCGGGTACTCTATTTTCTCAGATAGCAAGAGAAGAATCCATTTGTGGACCTTCCAGATCTCAATTTTCTGCATAAGTGATCATAGACATATTTGTAGACTAATAGCACAACTCCTAAAAATTCCCTACATTCCGGTGCCAACAACTAATAGGGTGACAAAGGATTTTTCTTGAAAAAAAATTCCCCCAAGGCCAATGACCTGAGATCAATTTTTGGAGGAATTACCAAAGGCTACTTCTGGTGCGGGCTTATTTCCTTCATCAGATTCACCCATGTTTTCTTCATTTGATCTCTTATTTCTTCCACTATCACTTTCCCTTTTCCATTATTATCTTTTTGTGAAATTCTTCCTTTGTATACCAGACCTCTTCTATGCATGTTTATGTTCTTGGAGAATCTTGCAATGTGACCAAATCTATTGCAAATATAACATACCAAATTTATTTGTCTAGACCATTCATCCCATTGATTCCCCTTTGACTTTCATTGATTAGAAACATGCCCAAATCTTCCAGAGGTATAACATTTAACATTCCTTACACTCACAAACATACTTTTGCACTCAATTGATTTATGACCAAACTTATTTTAACTAAAACACTAACCAGGAAATGATGGACTGCTTGAATTTATTTTACTTCTACACTGAGAAGCCCTATGACCAAATTTTTTATAAGTAAAGAAATAACCATTAAACTTCTGAGCATTGGGTTGTCTTACTAGATATCTTCATCCTTTTTTCATCTGAACTTTCTATTTGG
Source organism: Sequoia sempervirens (assembly GCA_007258455.2). Classification (NCBI taxonomy): domain Eukaryota; kingdom Viridiplantae; phylum Streptophyta; class Pinopsida; order Cupressales; family Cupressaceae; genus Sequoia; species Sequoia sempervirens. The sequence continues at coordinate 5,383 of VDFB02072746.1, forward strand.
AATCCTTATGTTTAGATCCGGAGCTTTCACCTTTCTTAGAGCCAAGACCTCACTTAGCATTTGCTTCCTTCTGTCCTTTAGTCAACTCATCAAGCTTAGCAGAACTGATCCTGAACTTCTCCTTGTACTCATTTACAGTATTGAGTTCATCTCTGAGAATAACTATTTGTCTTTCAAGCTCTTGTTCATTATTTCTAGATTGTTGCAGTTTAATCTCCAACTGAATGAATCCACTATTAACTTTGCTGCATTCTTTAGATTTTTCTCTTAAAGACTGGGCCAAATTTTCCTCATTCTTCTTTCTTTCTTCAATCTCCTTAGTTAACTTCATTGCCACATATTCCATCTCAAGCTTTAGAGTAGCATTTTTGCTAGCAAGTTTTTCACATTCTTTAGTTATCTCTTTTAGGGTCTAATTCAGGTGAACATCTTCCAAGCTTTTATTTTCTTTCTACTTCAGCTGATCACAAAGTTCCTTCCTCTTTTCTCTTGACTCATTGATTTTATCCTTTAATGATTGAATGAATTTTTTTGCATCCACAAGATTTGCTTTTAATTCCATGACTTCTGCTTTAGATTGATCAAGATCATCAAGTGCCACCATAAGCTAATATTGAAGACCACCAAAGTCCATTGCAATCCAAGATACACCTCAAGTTGTTAAACTTATTGTAGAGGAACCTACTCTGATACCAATTATTGGACTCAAGGAACATTGAGAGGGGGGGGTGAATCAGAGTTCAACAATATTCTAAACTTCAATTTAGATTATAAACCATCTAAAACATTTAAACAAAAATAAAGATGGAAGCACATGAAAGAAACAATCAAAACACCATAACACCAAGATTTTTATGTGGAAACCCTGTTAGGGGAAAAGCAACGGTGGAGATTAATCCACAATTTATATACTTTGTTAAAAGTATGAAGAAAAGGGAATGCACATGCATTTAGGCACACTACCTAGAGCTCACTGCTCAAAATAAGGAAGGATCACTGCCTTACAAAATGTTTGTGATTACAAAAAAAATGTTGAACTAGGAAGATAGCATCTAAAAATGCCTGGTTTCAGTTCGGGTGAACCACATGAATCAAATTCTGAAGCTTCTGTCAAACTCTACACTTAGCTCTTCTCTACCTTAATTCACTTCACAAAATCCTCTTTTTGCACATTCATTTTCTCTGCTCTATTCACCCACTCACATGCCAAAATGAATTTCCTAAACTAACATATATATCCACAGTAATAATTCAATTGCTATATATCGACTTTAAATAAAATACAAAATATTCTCCATATGTCGGCTCAAATCATGAGGAATATTTATTGCACACCCACACAAGTTTGCTTGACTATAACTATGACCCAAAAAAAAATAACTAACACATTAAACAATTAAACAATTACTCCTTATACATCCGCGACATGTGGCATTTACTAGGTTGGCCATAAAGAGAAAATAAACAAGAAAACATCCTGCTGGATCTCGAAGCTCGTACATCGATTAATGAAACATCACAAAACTTAACAATAAGATAAAATATATGCTCAACAATCTATCCCGGGGATCCACAACATAAATTGATGATCCAGTGAAGTATACAGATCGACTAACTGACCAAATACCCTGTTCTTTTTCCTTTCTGCTGGTAGAACACTGTTCTCTACTTTTCCTACTGGTATGAGCAAATCCGTATCTGCAGACCAAAATAGTGACTTCGGTTTCCATCAATGACAACACTAGAAGGAATATACCAACATCTATACCTATGCTCTCTAGCATTTCTATTTATTTTTGTATGATTTTCAAGTTGTGTTTGTGTAGGAGTGGATTTGTCAACCATAGCTAGGCTTCTTTTCTTCCCTAAGGGGAGGAATGAAAGGAGCCATAAGAGGTTGTTCAACCAATTTCTCTTTAGCTTTGTAAATTTGTTTTATCTTAGGAGGAATGATAGGATTGTGTTCATTATCTTTTGGTATTTTGTAGGAGATAGGCAAAGTATCTATCTTAGGTTGGTCTTGATTGTTCGAAATGTCTTTTGGTTCAATCATAGTTTCGTCGAGGATGGTAGGCTCAGTCATAGGTTGATGTATGTTTGTAAGGGATAATTTTATCTATGCATTTCACCTTAAATTTTTAATAATATTTGAAAAAGAAGTCCTCGTGAGGTTTTATAGGTTCCATAGGCTTAGGCCAAAATAAATCTAATGGAAAGTTTCCTCAGGAAGACAAAGGATTAAAGCTGCTATGGTGCACAGTGAAAATTTCATTATCAAAGGGAAACTTTAAGAATTTATGCATGACCAATGGGATGGCTTCCATGGAGTGTACCCATGGGTAACCAAGCTTCACATGAAATTGATATGACGTTGATATTATGGAGAATGAGACATCTAATTTTTTTGGTCCTATTTGTAAAGGAAGGGTGATTGATCCCATCATAGGGAAAGAAAAACCATTATGTATTTTGATCCATGCTTTTGGTTTATCATATGTTTCTTGGTAGATTTCATGAACAAGTAGGAATTCCTTAGTGATCACATTCTCTCCACAGATGGGATCAATTAATATCCCATTAGTGGGCTTGTCATTGATTCGACCGACTATGTAAAGAGGACCTTCAGGTGCATTTCTAATTATATCTTTAGATGATAAAGCAATGTCAAGAGGCTTTTTTAGTTCATCCCTTAGGTGGTTGAGTTTCAATCAATGCAATTAAGCCCTTTTTAATAGTATCCATATCCATAGGACTAGTATCCATAGGATCTTGTTCAATAGTATCCATGTTGTCATCATTCGTGTCAAAATTCATCACATCATTCTTTGTAGTTTCACTAGCTTTGACAAATGAAATATTATGTTTTGGCATAGGGTTGGTAAATATTTGCATGTTTTTCTTGGGAGGGGAAATGGAATTATTTCCTTGATTATTAACACCTCCAATTGAAAGATGAACGAAATCAATGAGGTCTTGCGCAAGATGTTTAAGATGCTTACAATGTTTCATGTCGTGTCCATTTTGTCCATGATAATGGTAATAAGTATTCAATCTAAAATTTAGAGGTAAAGGATTATTAGGATTTGAGAGTTTTAACAGGAGGAAAGGTGATCATTTTATGTTTTAAAAGTTGTGTCATGGTGTTGTGGAGGGTATCAGTTAAGGGAGTGAATTGCCTAGATAGATCTCCAAATGTGAAAGGAGTTGTCTTCCATATAGCAACTACTTGGGCATCGACATGTTGAGATATTTTTTAAGGAGGATTAAGTTGAAGAAAGCCTTTATTATGTTTTCTAAAAGGTTGATAATTGTTTTGGTTTGTAGATTCAGACTTCTTAGGTCGGCTAGAGGTGGATTTTGTGTCACGACTACTAGTCGAGTTTCGATAATCACAAAGGGTAGTACACAAGTGTATGAAGGAGGGAAACTTGATCATGGTAAGCTTATCTTGTATATGAGTTTGTAAATTTTCAATGAACATCCTTTGAAGGTGAGGGCCGAGAATCTTTACTTCAATTTGGGAGTAAAACGACTAGTAGTGTGAAATAAAGTTAGTAAGCTTTTCTCATCTTTTTGGTTACATCTCATCAAATTGGCTAAGGTCATCTTAGGAGTCATATGCACTTGGAAATGGTTTATAAATTCCTCAAAAAGTTCATTGAAAAAATGAATTGAGTTGTTCGGTAATGAGGAAAACCTTTCTAAGGTGATAACCTTCAATGATCTAGGGAAAATCTTAGCCAAGAGCTTATCCTCAACAATAAAGTCACTATATAAGGTGGTATAAGCAAAAAAATGGTTAGAAGGATCTCCTTTCTCCCCATATTTCTCAAATCTAGGCACCTCTATACCTTGTGGAATCGACGTTCTCAATATCTCCAAGGATAAGGGATTTCTTTTGACATAATATGTAGGTTGGGCATTTTTATTTTGGTTTATGGTGGAAACATGTTTTTGAAGAGATGAAATAGTTTGTAAAGGTTGATTTATGAGAATATCGTTGTTTTCATTTTGAGATGGAGGTGAATAAGGTGGATGCATGTATGTGTTCGAGGGATAATTGAATGGAATGCTTATGGGAGGTAAAGTGGTAGGGGATATGACGTATGATGCCACAAAGGTACTAAGAATGCTAGCAAGAATGCCCGAGGTAGGAATTATATTACTAGTAGGTTGCATCATTGTTGTAACTTGAGGATTGGTGTAGGTGGGAATAGAGGCAATGGTTGTAGGAGGAGGAATTTGAGTTCCTCCTTGACTTTGGACATTGTTTGAAGATAAATAACAACTACTTGTTGAGGTAAGGTGTTTTCCAAAAAATTGAACTATGTTACATGCAAGTTCTATTTCGTCTTCACTCTTAATCATATGATGTATGTTATCTATGACAGGGATAGCACTGGTTAAAATATTTTTAGTGCTCACTTGATGTTTTAGGTTTGCTAAGTCTTCATGGATTTGGATTATATTTTCTTGTGGAATACTAGCAACCATTTTTTTAGCATTTGTCACACTACTTGAAGGAAAATCATTGTCAAGGGTATGGTCCATACCTAATGAACTAATATTAATACTAGGAGTAAGAGAGTTGGATAACCCAAGATCGACGACGATTGTGCTATCGCGGGATGACATGAGCCTTGTACTTCATCTCACTATAGTATTAGCAATAGGACACCAAGTAGAAAATCTCACACAAGGGACAATCAAGGAAATGCAAGATGCAATGAACACAAGATAAATGCTATTCTCTAATTCTGATTTAAATGAAGTTAAGTTAATTGCAATGAAATGAATGTAACAAAAACTATGCAAATTGAAAGTTAAATGTAATAACAACAAACTAAAACATAGAAACAAAATTTTTAATGTTGTAAAATGCAGTTTAAAATGATCAAACGTGACTAAATCACCCAAAAGTGTGTATGAGTCCCAATAGGGTATTTTTGGTGTTTAAATGTTGAATAAAAATCACCACAAAATACCCAAAAATTAGGAAAAACCACCTATACTAGGACTAAATTTCCCAGAGGGGTGTATGAGTCCCAAATTAGGATTTTTGCACCATTTTCAACAAATTCTCTGTGAATGTTATGTTTTCTATTATGGATGATGTCTAGACTAAGTGAAAATGTTGATTTCAAATGAAATTCAATGATGCAAGATGAAAAAATACAACCTATATGCACTTTCACTAATGTAAGATCTAGAAACCCTAGATGCAAATTAACTAATGCAAACCCTAATGCAAAGTTAATGCATGCTAGATCTAGGACTATGATGCACTCCAAATTAGAAATAAGGTGTTCTAAATGTAGGTTCACCAAAATGAAACCTCAAAAATATGGATGTTCTAGATATTTTATGATATGAAACACACACAAAAGGGGTGACAACCTATTTCGTTCAAGTTTCACTCAAGGATACCCTAGAGATCTCAATTTGATGATAGAACGAAAGAAGGAGATTTGCAATAAGGTGTCCTAGGGTATGATTAACAACTAAGGAGGGGTTCACCACCAAGATAGGGATTGGAAAGAAAAGTAATATGCAAAACCTAATGACAAAACCTAATGATGTGCAAACTTTAACTAAATGACCCAGGAATGCATGCAAAATAAAACAATAAGTTGAAAGAACACAGAGGTGCACCTGGAGACCTGTAGAAGCTTGAATGAAGACCTGAAATGTTAGAAAATGTTGAATTTAATGCACAATATGACTCATACACTAGGCTAGGTGATTTAGTCCTAGATTATGGTTTTTGGGAAGGAATAGAAATCTGTGAGTGACAAGTCTGGAACTCCTAAAAACTGTAAAATTCACTGTACTGGGACTCATATGCCAAAAGTGGTCTATCAGTCTTGCTTGGATTTTTTGGAGGGTCAAGATTTGAATCTTCTCTTCTATCTCTACTCTTCCTTCTTGTAAGGAAGCTAAGGTAGCATAAGAACTTCCTACACTAATCTTGAGAGGAGAATAATGCAAAAAATTTATAGATCTTTAATAGTTACAAAAACTTAAACAAAAATAAACATAACTATCATGCATACCACGACACAATGATTTATGTGGGGAAAACCATTTTGGGAGAAAAACCCCACAATCCAAAAGCTACCCAATATATTATTCATTATATTACAAAGATTACAATATACTTGCAGAGCAAGCTTCTCATAGGAGTATCACCACTTAGAGATCAAGAGACAACACAACTATTATTATACTCTTAGAATACATCACCGTATTCTCTCTACTACAATTGTAATATAATTCCCTCATAAAATAGAGTTACATTCTAGGGAAAGATAGGCGAACACAATATTTTCCATTAGATCTAAAACCTAATAATGAATGGTCCAGATTTACAATATATCCTTTATTTAATGTATGTTGGCCATTCTAGAAGTTTCTTTAAAATGTTAACATGCTCACATTTTGCTCTATGTTGCCACTATATACACCTATCAGTGTAACTAGGAAATATATATGTATACTTTTTACCAACAATAAACCACATATAATTGCAAGGTTGAGATATATTTTCCCAACAAATCTCCCCCTTGTTGAACACCTTGGAAGAGCAAGATGAGGGTGTAAACATCACCTCTTTAATTGCTATAGGCCGAAAGGCCCATAATCTTTGAACACCATTTGAACTTCTCTGTGCTCACATGCTTAGTTAAAGAATCGAGAACATTCATCAAAGTCTCTACCTTGAATCATTGATTTTTGGGTAGGGCTTATAGACTACTCTTGCACTCTTAGGATGTTCCACCTAAAAGGAGAGAGACAAACCCTACTCAAGGAAATCTAACGAGTTCACTCAAACAATGTAATGTGTGATGTTATTTATGCTAAATGAGATGATCTAAGTGCAACTAAATGATCTTTTTGAATGAATATGAATGTAAAACCTAAGATTTATGTATTGTTGGAAAACATAGTGATGTTTGTAAAAATGAATTAAACATGAATAAATGTAGAAACATAAAAGTAAAGGATTGAAATTGAGTTCACTTGGATGCTTAATGAAGATTATGGAGTGTTCTGAAGACTAATGAAAATCACTAAAAATCAACAGTGCGACTCATTCGCCACTGATGGTGAATTAGTCCTGCTTCTAGTGAACACTGAGGAAAACAAGTTTTTGACTGCTGGGACCTGGAATCTGAAAAAATATGGATTTGTAGTCTTAAGGTGGGACTCATTCACCATAGGTGGAAAATCAGTCCTCTCCCAAAATTTTGAGAAATTAGGGACCAATTTTGTAGACCAGATTTGAGATTGTCTACTTGTCAAGTTTTTGAAGTCAAATCTGTAGAAAACAACCTGTAGTTCTTCTCCAATCTTGAAATATGTAGTTGAATTGAAACACTTTATTGAATTCTTGTCCACCTCTCAACACCTAAATACTTGTCAAATCTGCATACACAAGTCTACAAATACACATGCAAAAGGGGAAAAATGGTTAAGGGTTAGTTTATAGGGATTTGCCTTGGTCAAATCCCACTTTGGTAAACAAACCCTTAATGAAATAATGAAATGAAAGAGAATGATAAATGAATAACATGTAAATTCTGTCAACTTTCCAAACCCTTGTAATAGAAATCTAAAGATAATGCAATGGTTGCTCCACAATACTTGACAATTGCTTGATTTAATGATGCAAAATGCTTGAATGACTGGATGATTGAGTGAATAAGTGAATTGATGAATGCTTGAATGAATAGAAGTTAAAATGGATGTAAAAAAACTTATTTATACATGCTTGTGCCTTAGAACCTAATAATACCTCATCACATGCCGACATAAGGTGATTTAAATAAAAACCTAAAAGAAAATTTGAAATATTTTGAATTTGGAGCCAAGGGGGACTCATTTGCCACCCATGGCGAATGGGTCCTACCTTGGACTTGAAAGTGGGTGTTGGGAATTATCTTGTATTTAATGTGGTGTGTCATGTTTACATTAAAAAACACACTTAATTAAGCCTTATAAGAGCGTAAAGAGGTCATAAAAGACATAAGAAAGGTGTAATTAAGGAAAATATGCCTAGAAAAGTGTGAATCTTTGTTACAAGACTTTACAACACTTCAAAATAGGACTTGATGATAAATAAAAAGATGATTTTTGGGTGAATTATATTTAATAGAGTCTAGAAAAGTGTAGAAATGTTTTACAACACTTCACAAGACTATCACAAGACATCTTAATTTAAATTTTAAGGACCTAATATGAATATTCAAGCCACATTGTAACATTAAATCAAAGAAAAATAGATGAAATATCATGAAGAAAAGCCTAAAAGACCATGAAAGTGACAAGGGGCCATTTTTCTACGGTTAATACCTTAACCAACTTCACCCTGCCATCTTCGACCATATCTCTAACAAAATGATACTGTACATCAATGTGCTTGGTCCTAGCATGAAATGCCAGGTTCTTGGCTAGACATATCGCACTTGGACTCACAATAAATTGTCACTGCACCTTGTTTTATTCCAATATCTAAACACAGTATCTTGAGCCAAATGGCTTCTTTACAAGCATGAGTAGCTGCCATATACTCTACTTTAGTAGTGGACAAAGCAACCATAGCCTATCACTTACTCATCCAACTAATTGCTCCACCAAATAAAGTAAACACCTACACATTGGTGGATTTTATACTATCGACATCACCTGTCTAGTCTGAATCCACATAACCATGAATATCAAGGGGAATATTGTCTTTAGTCATATTACCATAATAACACAAGGAAAAATATGAGGTACCCTACAAATAACAAAAGAATATTTTAACTGCATCCTAATGAACTCTATCATGATTAGACATATATCTGGAAAGAACTCCACTACTTGGGCAATGTCTGGTCTAGTAGAAACCGTAGCATACATTAAACTTCCAACTGCACTCTGGTAAGGCACTTTTCTCATGTCTTCCATCTTTGATGTAGATGTTGGACAATCTGAAATAGATAAATTTGTTCCAACTGAAGCAGGAACACACAATGGTCTACAATATTGCATATTAAACCTTTGTAAAATTTAGTTCACATACTTTGGCAAAGCCATAGCTTTCTATTCACTCTATCTCTTTTAATTTCCATCCCAAGAATGTGTTTAGCTACACCAAGATCTTTCATTTTAAATTTAGTAGTAAGTTGAGATTTCAGTTCTGAAATCATACCTTTCCCTTAGCCAATAAATAACATATCATCAAAATATAATGCAATAAACAGGAAATGATCACCATCAATTTTATAATAAACATAATGATCTGATTTAGAGTGATCAAATCCCAAACTCAACACATATGTATCAAATTTTTGGTACCACATCCTAGGACTATGTTTTAAACCATAAAAAGATTTCTTCAATTTTCAAACCAACTTACTTTTACCTTTCACCATGTAGTGCTCTGCCTGTGTCATATATCCTTCTCCAAATCACCACAAAGGAAAGCAATTTTCACATCCATTTGATAAACCTTTAAATCATAAGCAACAAAAATAGCAAGCAAAAATCAAATGGATGTCATTTTTGCAATAGGAGAAAATATCTCACCATAATCAACACCCTCAACTTGAGAGTAACCCTTTGCAACCAACCTTGCTTTGTACTTCACAATACCTCCATCTGGACCAATCTTTTTCTTGAACACCCATTTGCAACCAATAGGTTTTTATCCTTTAAGAAATGGTACAAGATCCCATGTATCATTCTTTTCCAAAGATTCCATCTCTTCATCCATAACAATCTTCCAAGATTCTGCAACATTCATACCTAATGCCTCTTCTATATATCTAGGTTCATCCATGTTAGTATTGAAAGCAAAAATACATCTCCAATCATAAAGTGTACATCTTTTAGGTGGCTGTCTATGCCTTGTAGACCTATGAACAAGTTGAGTTGGAGGTTCTTCCTCCTCTTCTAAAGATCCAGAGCTAATGAGCTCTCCTCAACTTCTTGTCTATCTTGGGCCTCAATTAAACTTTCTTAAGTGTAGAAGGAAATTGAATCACATATTCTTGTTTGTTTTGTTCTGGTTGTAATGTAACAAAAGAAGGCTTAGTTTCTCTAAAAATAACACTTCTACTATGTATTACCTTCTGTACAACAAGATCCCAAAGCTTGTATCCTTTCACACCATAATTGTATCCGATGAAGATACATTTCACAACCTTGTTCTCCAACTTTATTTTCTTCTCCTTTGTCACATGCGCATATGCCTCACAACCAAAAACTCTAAGATGTCTGAATGAAGGATTGCAACCCGACCATGCCTCTATAGGTGTCTTATCAACAAGAGCTAATGTATGAAACCTGTTAATTAGGTAATAGGTAGTGGAAACCACTTCAACCCAAAACCATTGTTCTAGCCCAACACCACTCAACATAATCCTAGCCTTCTCCATTAGTGTCATGTTCATTCTTTCTGCAACTCTAGTCTGTTGTAGAGAATATAGAGTCTTCTTCTGTCTATGAATACCACAATCTTTAAAAAATCTATCAAAATTATTAGAGAAAAATTCACTTCCATTATTAGTTCTCAAACATTTTATTTTCTTTCTAATCTACAACTCAACCATTTCTTTAAATTCTTTAAATCGGCTAAAAAATTTAGATTTACTTGTAAGAAAATATACCCATTTCCTTCTACTATAATCATCAATAAATGAAAAATTATATGTGGATTTACCAATCGAAGGAACATCTACAATACCAAACACATCAAAAGATCCCATACACCACAAGATTTATGAGAACTTGAGTGAAACTTAATGTGGTTTTGTTTTCCATAAATGTAGTGCTTACAAAAATTAATTTCAAGATTACAATCCAACAAACCTTCAACAAGGTTTTTATTTTTCAAGGTCCTTAGACCCTTTTCTCCAATGTGGCCAAGTCTCTAGTGTGATAACATAGTTTTCTCTACAGGTAACTTTGTTTTAGAAGAAAGAGCACCCTTGGGTACCCAAAATCCATGACCATCTGTTGTAGGTGAAACCATCACTTCTTCCATAGAATTTCTTTTCACAAAGGTACTATTGCACTTAATAGTGCATGCATCAAGCTTATACAATGTGCCATATCTGACTCCTCTAGTAATCACCATAGCACCTCTGACCATCTTGCATCCCACATCAGAAAATGCTTCCTACACACTCACATCTCATAGTTTGCTCACATATAACAAATTTTGTGCTAATCTAGGGATATGCAACAGACCATTAATCCTTTTTATTCTACCATCAGGCATTCTAATTTTAACTTTACCACAACCAACAATGTCTAAATGAGAATCATCACCCAAGTAAACCTTACCTCCATCAAATTATTCATATTCACAAAACCAATCTCTATTAAAGGTCATAAAGATGCACCTGAGTCAATTAATCATGCATCATTACTTGCACAAGTTATGAAAGATGCAATGAATGCATCACCATCTTCCATCTCAGACTTAGAATCAGAATCAACTTTCTTCTTTTTCTTCTTTGCATTCCTTACAAACATGTCCAGGCTTGCCCCAGTTTCAACAAATAAATTTGGACTTTCCAAGAGTTTTAGATCTCCCCCTGGAGTTGGATTTGTAATGCTTCTCATTCTTCTTTCCTTTTTTCTTAGGTCTTCCACAAACATTCAAGGTCTCCTTGGTAGTGATGGATACCTTCCTCCTCATCTCTTCAGAAAGAAAAGAACCGACCGCATCTTTAGTCTTCAAAATAACAGAAGTACTCCTAATAGCCATAAAAGAGAATCCCATGAATCAAGAAAAGAATAAAGCAAGATCTAAAATTTCTCCTCCTCATCCATTTTGATAGGTCGACTGATGCTAATTGAGCCATAAACATATTGAATGTTTCTAGGTGGTCTGTAATTTTTCCACCCTCTTCCATTTTCAAGGAATACAACTTATTCCTTAAGAAAATATTGTTCACTAACGATTTGGCCTAATACATATCAACAAGCTTCTTCCATAGTTTTTGTGTAGAGGTCTCCTCATGGACATTAATTAAAATAGATTCTTCCAAGCACAATCTAATTAGACCCTTGGGTAAGTGCACCAAGATGGTCGCACTTTTGTGGCCAAACAAGAAAAAAACAAGCCATAATGCGTTTGTGGTATAACGCGTTCTGGTTATAACACGTTCGTAGTATAACACGTTCTTGTTATAATGCGTTCGTAGTATAACACGTTCTCATTATAACACATTCGCGGTATAACACATTCTCTTTATAATGTGTTGGTGTTATGTCTTTTTAAAAGAAAAAAAAGCGAATCCAAATATCATTTCTCATTTCATTTTTTCTGTGTTTTAGCTCCGCCCGCTGCCAAAAACCCTATTATATGCTCTCGCATTCTTGGAGAGGTGATTTCTTCAAAATTTATCAACAACAATTGGATTTCTTCACAAATATGGCACCATGACAATGAAGAGATGCAAGAGGTAAGTATTGTTTGGTATTTGTTTTGAATTTGTTTGTTTTAAATTGATTTTGTTTGTTTTAGTTTAGAAATGAATGTTTTTTTTTAATTTGTAGGAAATCCTCAACAAGAGGAGGAAAATCCTCAACCAAATCAACCTCAACAACAAAATCAACCTCCCCCACCATTCTCTCAATACCCACCTGGCACTCAAGAAAATTTGAGGAGTGAAATTGAAAAAAATAGAAAAGAAGTTGAGGATCTTATTAGTAGGTTGAGTGATCAAAATTCTTCAACCACATAAAGAATACATCTAGCAGATTCATTGAAGGATTTGTTAAGAAATGTAAATGCAATTACCCAACAAATATCTAGATGGAAAAATAGGAGGCAAACATCGAGGGCATATTATGCAAACAAATTATCATATAAACAAGTAAAAGATTTAAAGATTACTAAAGGAAATTTGTGCTCTCTATTCACTGACCCTAGAACAAATCAAAATCTCATCCTCAATGCAAAGAGGTTTCCTATTCATTGATGCCACCACCAAGAGATTAGGAACCATTTTTATGACAGATGGTATATGGTCTTTGATTACCCACCGTGCAATAACTGTGAAGTCCCCCAATATTTTCTTAGGAAATTATACTGTGAGTTTGTATTGAACCAAATCCCAAATTATTTTGATATGAGGGAGTTTTAGGGGAGAGGTGGTGGGTCAGCACAGGACAGGCCCGATGCATAGCCGGATCCTACAAGACAGGGGAGATGACCTCTCGCTAGGCCGCCTCATGAGCAGATTGCGATGCCTGCAATTGCAAAGGAGAGTGCTAATGTAGAGACTTTGCAGGCGATCACATCCTTGACTCGAAGTGTCATCCACCACACTAGCCCCATTGTACATCGCAATCCAGGGGAGTCTTCAGGTGGTGTCCTTTGAGGCCATGTGTGTTGATCTTGTGGAGCCACTTGTTCGTATGACCCTACCGGCCCTCAGGAGGGTGCTACGTAGGATCCATATGCTTCTACATAGCCTGATCTGTATGCATCTATAGGGATGGAGAGGGCGGCTGACATTCTTCATGATGCATATGGTATTGACAATTAGGTAAAATTCAACATGTTCATTGAATTTAGTTTATTAAATTTTGATTGTGAAATGCAAGATTAACTAATTTAGTTTTATTATTTTAATAAAATTGCAGGGTCAGCGTTGACCCTGGGTACATTAGTCAATCTACTTATATTTTTAGTACACCTATTAGTGGGGTATGTAAAGTTAGTAAACAATTATAAATTTATTACATGTGTTAATAGCATTGTTTTACGAATGGTATTTTAATATGTGATTTTGGATGTTGAACAGGGTGTTGTTGGAGGTTTCAAGGAAACACCTCCGAGTGCGAGTAGATTTGCTCAAACTTTCACTAAGGTAATATAGAATAAAGAGAACTTAAAGTTAATGAATTCTAAGTTTAATCTAGATTTGTGTATATATAGTCATAAGAGTATATGGGTTCACTAGGTTATTATTTGAAATCTTTTAAGAATGGTCCTACCATGATTGTTTGTCTTAGAATTCCTACACTAGCAAGCTATATATAATAAAAATTTAACATGGAACTGACAAAGGTAGAGCTACATTCTAATCCATCCTATATAATATTTTGTGATGTCAACGTAACCAAGAATAAGACTATGAATGTCCTACATGATGTCAATGTAACCAAAAATAAAACTTCTATCCTCGACCCTATCTATTAGCCAAGACTCCTTCAATATCTCCTAGATGCTTGGAGATGCTTAAGACTAGGTCAAAATACCCTATATTCTCTTCATTTGTTGCATAGCTTGTCAAGTTTCCCTATATGTTCTCTAACCAATCATGATTGCATGGAAAGAAGTTATAAGTACTCATTAAACTCTCAACTATTGGAGCCTCCTCAAACTTTCCCATAAGACGTGGAAAATGCTTAGAAATGATTAAATTCCCTAATAGGGTGTGGGAGATCTTTTAGGAAAACATTTTACACTAATTTGATCCATTGAATTCTTCTTCATTCTTATATATTCCTCAAATATACCTTGCAATACCCCTATCATACCTAAATCTACTACATTCATGTCCTTGTTAGCTAGCATGTAGGTGATATAGTATGGTCCATGAATTTTTATGTCTTCTTTTTTCATTTTTCTATATAGTCCTCTTTTATCTCACTACTAGGTCCTCACATAAAAAGAAAAGAAAAACATTACTTCTTTTTCTCATCTAAGGCCCCTAAGGTTTTAAACCCCTTAGATGCAAGGATTCAAAGCACATTAACCATGTGGTACAAATGACTAAATCCCAAAGATGATCTATAGCAATGAAAGAGTTTGGAAAGGTAGAGAGAGCTACACTAGTGACTCAAGAGAAACTTCAGCTTTCAAAAACAAAGCCAATTAGGCTGGCAGACATGTGGATCAGGACAACATTTGGTGGAAGAGGAAGAAAGATGACTAGAACTCTGGAGGCCCACCATACTAGATTTTGATATTCAACCATGAGAGAGTAAGAGAGAGCTGATATCATGTATCAAAACATTAAGCATGCATTCTTCTAGCCAATGGATAAGGAGATGATTACTTTTCTTCATTTTCATTTGCATAACCATATCATGGCGTGGGAACCATGAAGATCAAGGATGTCCAATTTTATGTGGAGGTAATGGATGTGGTCCAAACTTTAGGAGGGGCAAGAAGGTCAATGTATGATCTTGATGAATGATAGAAGAGGGGTTGGTCAGACAAACCAGGGGCCCCTAGTCATGAGTAGGGACCTATAGGTTAGATTGGTGAAGCAAAGCACCAAGGAGGTCTTACAAGGAAAGGCCTAGAGCAGGTACATACAAGGAAAGGCTCCTTCCTACCTACTCCTGTTCCTCTGTTTGAACCTCCTCTAGGTCCTCTACCCCTGTTATATCCACCTCTTGTAGATGTTTCACCTCCATGCTCTGTGAGTTTTGACTCTCCTTGGTTTCTTTGGTCATTGCCTCTACCTTGGTAGCCACCACACTATCCTCTTTGATCTCTTTGATCTCTGCCTTTGCCTCTGCCCTTAGAATTCTAATCTTGCTTCCTCTTACTCATCTCTTTAATCTTTAATGCCAATTGATGACATTGGTGCACTGTTTTGGGGCTTAAGAGAACCATCTCCTCTTGAATGTTCCACTTCAAACCGTTGAGATACCTTGCCACCTTGATACTTTCATCCTTTGTGACATTGAACCTCATGCAAAGTCTTTGAGACTCCTCAGTATAAGAACTCACATCCTGATCTCTTTGCCTCAAACTTTGTCTCCTCTTATGCAACTGAATTTCATAGTCTTCATGTAGGTATGCTTCTTTCACCTTGGCAACCATTCCCTTGAAAGTAGAGATAGGATGCTTGTCTTCCTTCTCCCTCTCTGTCTGAATGAATTTCCACCAAGTTAAGGTAGAACCTCTTAGTCTTGATTTAGCCACCTTTACCTTCTATGCTTCAGTGACTCCATCACACTCAAAATGGTTTTCCATTCCCTCTATCCAATCCATAACTAAATCAGCCTCCATCTTTCCTATAAATAGTGGTACTCCTTCAAGTGCTTTTCCACTCAAAGCCTTCAATGCTTTCAAGAAGGGATCCTCCTTCAATATAGGGTAAGGCTTAGGGATTCTATCCTCCTATGCAACCTCTTCTTCTTTTGCTATTCTTCAATCAAACCGCATAACATTCAGTGCTTGCTCAAGTTGGTCTAACTTCTCTCTCAATACCCTATTTTCTTCCTCTGTTTCTTCAACCCTCTTGGCCAACTCAGCATTTGTCACCATGATGCTAGAACCACTAGACTCTATCTCTGACATACAAGATAAATCCCAAATCTTTTGCTTGCTCTGATACCAATCTAATAGCGAGAGGGGTTGGAGGAATCAATCATTGATTCCTGCTCTAGGAATTTCCTTGTAAGACCTCCTTGGTGCTTTTCTTCACCAATCTAACCTATAGGTCTCTACTCATGACTAGGTTCCCCTGGTTTGTCTGACCAACCCCTCTTCTATCACAAACTCCAACCACCAAGTCCACCTTGGTTCATTGCCACAACTCTTCCTTAGCCTTTACACTATACTAAAGACCAATCTTCCTCAACACTCCATCAACTCTTGCAGGGGTAGTGATAAGTCTTAAAAGGTTTCAACCTGTCCTCCAAAGGTGTTTGAACAACCTCCAATACTTCAACTTCCCATCGCTCTCACCAATGCTTTAGCTAGGGTTTGAAAGGCTAGTAGCCCTTGAGCCCTTATTAGGTCTCCTTCACCTACAAAATAGGTTAGAACTCACAAATATCAAAAGGACTTCCCACTCTTTTTCCAAGGTTCTTGGTTCACATGGACAACACTCAAATGTTCTTGAGGTCTCAGCCTTCCACTGTCCGTACAAAGCTCAAACATGAAATGGAGCAAAAACTAGGGTTTTAAGCCTTACCTTGACAGTTAGCAAACTTCCAATTTGTTTACACACCAAATGGATAGATGGAGACTCCTCCTTCATTTAGTAACAAGGTAACACACCACCCTACCTCCTCCAAGAAGAAAATCCTCAATGGCTTAGCACCCCTACAAGATTTGTGACCTGCACAAGAAGTTTTTCCTAGCTGGACCTACACTGGCTCGCCTAGGGCATCACTTTGCTAGCAACTCCTGCACTCAAAAAAAACCTACCAACTAAAATATGTACAAGCATGGTGTCTAGGAACTATTTCCAAAAGGTCGTATGGTTTGTACAGTGGAAAAGTGCTCTAGCACCCCATTTACTCAACACTGCCTGTTTCAGGCCAACAAGCACAAAGAAACCAAAATATTTATAAAGAGACAAGAAAATGATTGAAAGAACTATCTAAAGGATACAAAAAACTTGTACTAGATTTATTCTACATCCTACACACAACACAAAACTAGATTTAATCCATTAGAGCCTTCTTTCAGACTAAAAAACAAAAAATTTCACTCAAAAAACTATTTTCCTTCAATTTCCAACAAAACAATCCGTACAAACATACTTTCAACCTTGCACAAAGGTCGAGTAAATATTTAAATATGATTTCCCAACAGTTATTTTTCCAGTGGGCCCTTCTTGGCCGCTCAAACACAAAAGGAGCATGTTTTTGCAAAAATTGTCAATAATTGCAAAAACCTCCATTCGTAAACTTTGGACTAGAACCTTTTTGTTTCTCACCCATGGTCAACATGACCTTATTAGAAAACATCATTACAACCACAAAAATTCCTGAAGGCATACATCTAAGTCATAAACTCATTCTATACTTCCACATTTTGCCTAGTGTGCTCTCTATTGCTTCCTAGGTGCTCTTGCACCAATGAAATTAAGGAAGAACAACAAGAGAGGAACAGGAAAAATAAAATCAATACATAGTTTCAAGGATTTTTCAAGCGAGTGAGAGAGCTATGGGAGCAACCTCATCTAAAATATTTTGAACTAGAGTTTTATATACCATTTAGAGAGCTTGGTTTTCATGGAGTTCCTTTCAAATCCTCTGCTTTTATTGTTCTTATGGTAAATTTTTTGGTAGAGTTGGTGGAATTACCTTTCTTAGTAATCAATATTAGTGAGATTGAGATTGTTAACCTTGAGAGAGTAGGACTTGGGAAAAAGGGATTTTATATGGCTATTGTTTTCAAATAATTAAAGCGAGATGTACTCCATATGTACGCCATTCCCGAATCTTCACTTGATGGCATCAAGGAATGGATGAACTCCATGGATATAAAGTATTATGAAAGTAAAATGAAATTGAACTGGCAACCAATTTGTAAGACTATTACTGATGATCTAGATAAATTTATTGAAGATGTTGGTTGGGAATTTTTGAATATGGAAGCTAGTGAATTTGATTTTGATAATTCAGAAGAGTCAGATCAAGGATATGAACCCTCTAATGTAGAAGAGGAATCATAATTAGATTTCATACAACCACCATCAAGAGTGTTACAAGCCAATCAACAAGATGGAAGGAATTCTTATATAAGGATAATTTTCAATGTTGCAGGTACTAGCTTTAATGCCAACTACAATGACAACATTGAAATTCCCTAGCAATATTTATGTTAAGAAAATTTCCTTTAGATGCAAGGATTCAAAGCACATCAACCATGTGGCTTAATTTATATCATATGTTGTACCATGATGTTCACTATGCATTCCTCTACTCTTTCAACTGTGAAATGTGCAACTGCCTTGTCATTGATCACCATCATATTCTCCTTTTCATGATTATTTTCTCTATCATCTTTGGTATAAACACTTGACTATTAAGGAAACTTAAAAATCATAATGATAGGCCAAAGAAAGAATATTCAATCGTTTCATGGTAAAAGGAGACCTCAATTTAATCACTGTCATCCTTAAAAGGTTAATTCCATTTTCAAACATTTATTGCAATCTTAAACTATGACAAGCGTTTAATAAGGGTTTTGAAGAATAGGCCCTTGACAAGTTAGCTCCATCATTTTTTATTGTCGCTGTATCTTTATTTAGCTCTTACTCCATTCCTTGCAACAGTGATACCTGGATTTGTCATACTTAACTCAGTTGGCTACTATCAAAGCTCCTTTTGACTAGATCATCTCTTCTCATATTGGTTGTCATATTTTACATTGTGTTTTGACGCTTTTTCACTTTAAATTTGTCCTAAAGGGTCTGTTGTTTTTCAATGTGATTGTCCCAGGTTATTGCTTTAAAAAAAATTGATAATCATATTGTTGGTTACGTTGCATTACAAATCATTCAAACTCAAAGCATTACTTCAAATTCGATAACTATTTTGTGATTGAATAATTTGTTGTTTTATTTTCAGATGTTGGTGAGAGAAACACCACCAAATGTAACAATGGCAATGGATATTGGTGTTTCTACTGCAATACAATCCTCGATGGCTCTGATAGGGGAGGTATGAGGAAAATTACTAAATTTCAATTTACATTCGTTGTTATAGATGAACTAGTTCTAGTGAAAAATCAAACCATTACTGATTCATAGTTTAATTCCTATTCGGATGGTTTATACAGGACTCGAGCATGCCTGAGCATCGACGTGCAAATATTTCCATCGAGGAGAGTGATCGTTAGATGGCTGTAAGTGATTAAATTTTGTTAAATATATTAATTTTTATAATGTAATTTCTATATATTAATGTCTTTACTTCTTATTGTAATAGTTGAAACTTGACCAGGAGCTAAAGCCTAGGAGGAGCAACAGGAGCACTCTTCAATAGAAATGGGTGACAAATTTATCGCCATTGGGTCACCTAGGAAAGGGAAAGAAAATTGTATTTGAACTAGAGCATGGA
This sequence comes from Sequoia sempervirens, assembly GCA_007258455.2. Taxonomy (NCBI): domain Eukaryota; kingdom Viridiplantae; phylum Streptophyta; class Pinopsida; order Cupressales; family Cupressaceae; genus Sequoia; species Sequoia sempervirens. The sequence goes on from VDFB02072746.1 coordinate 25,204, forward strand.
GAGAAATGAATTTTGAATGTAGAGCCCTTTGTCGTATGCCTACATGGAAATTTTGTACATATTTTGTATTCAATATATTTGACATTGTATGCCTATATGGATTTTTTGTAACTATATTTTATACTTATATTGACATATATTGATGTACATGCGTACATGGCTATTTGATTAATTAAAATCTTTTTTATCAATGGTGTCATTATTTGCATTATAAATTCATGGTTCAATAGATATGAGTTACATGTATTCAAGTGTATACTTTACAACTTAAGCACATATACTTTTTGACTTACGTTGGAACATCAAAAAGTGTGAAAATTTGTGTTTGGAAGTCAAACGTAAGCCAATTTTTCAATTCTTGGTTCTTGCATACTCGATCTTATGGACTTATTCCTTCCTAGCACATATTGTGAATATTTCTCATTTGGTGCAGAAGACAAATTCCTCATTTTTGAACCACTGTTTTCTTGTTTGCCTTCCACACGTAGGAAAAATGCTTACACTTTTCGATTGATCAATGATCAATAATGGCTGATTGTAAACACTTGAAATTTTTATGTTTTGAACTTTAATTTATAATTTTGTAGTTTATATTCATATCATTGATTACATTTCATTGCACATCTTTCAAATTCAAAGCATTGCTTCACATTGTATAACTAATAACTAGGTGCTGATAGATGACAAAATTTCACTTACAATATAGTTTTTACAAAGTCAACCTAAGCAGTTATGCAATTACTTCACATTGCATAACTAATAACTAGGAGCAGCTGCCAATTGCATTTGCTTGTCATGGCATTCTATGAGACCACATTTCTTTGAGGCATTTTTTCAAATAGTTCACTGCCTTGTCTATACTACCACATTTTTGATACATGTCTACCAAAGCATTTTGTCAAATAGTTTAAGTGTTGCCTTGTTGCTATGGCTGAAATCCTAAAAGAAGTTTTTTCAAACAAGATATGCATGCTTGGAAAAAATCTATCAAAAGCATACTATTATACCACAATTCAAGTTACATCAAGCCCATATCACTGAGACACAGCCCAAACAATAGGAGGAATGGCCTATTTCAACATACTACACTCAAACCCTTAAGGGATCGATCTGGTTGTACATAGCTCAGAGAGATTCTGCATGTTTGGGTGCGAAAGAGGACCATTCATAGCGTAAAAATTCCTATTTGAATGTGTTGGAATAGTCTATTTGGTCACACGAGTTGCAGAACAAAAATTACACCACCTTGCAACTTTCCACTGTTTCCATCTGACACTTTTTTCATCAACTAAAAACTGAACACCACGGGAAAACCACTCCGAGGTAACAAAAACAAAGAGAGGTTATTGTAGAGGGGCCCAACATGATCCCATAGGATTAGAAGAGAAGTTTCTAAGCATCATGGTGTCTGAGTAACCTCATGTTGAAGTTTGCACCTATTTTGCCCTTTGGACCCTTAAGGGATCGATCCGATTGAATGTAGCTCGGAGTGATTCCGCATGTTTGGGTGTGAAAGAGGACCATGCCTAGCTTAAACATGCCTATTTGAACGCGTTGGAATAGTCCATTTGGTCACACGAGTTGCAGAACAAAAATTGCACTACCTTGAAATTTTCCACTGCTTCCATTTGACACTTTTCCATCAACTAAAAACTGGAAACCACGGGAAAACCACTCCGAGATAACCAAAACTGAGAGAGGTTATTGTAGAGGGGCCAACATGATCCCATTGGATTAGACAAGAATTTTCTAAGCATCATAGTGTCTGAATAACCTCTTGCTGAAGTTTGCAGCCATTTTGCCCTTTGGACCCTTAAGGGATCGATTCGGTTGAACATAGCTCAGAGTGATTTCGCATGTTTGGGTGTGAAAGAGGACCATTCCTAGCGTAAACATGCCTATTTGAATGCGTTGGAATAGTCCATTTGGTCACACAAGTTGTAGAACGAAAATTGCGCCACCTTGCAACTTTCCACTGCTTCCATTTGACACTTTTTCCATCAACTAAAAACTGGACACCACGGGAAAACCACTCTGAGATAATGAAAACCGAGAGAGGTTATTGTAGAGGGGCCCAATGTGATCCCATAGGATTAGACAAGAAGTTTCTAAGTGTCACGGTGTTTGAGTAACCTCGTGCTGAAGTTTGCTGCCATTTTTCCCTTTGGACCCTTAAGGGATCGATCCGATTGAATGTAGCTCGGAGTGATTCCGCGTGTTTGGGTGTGAAAGAGGACCATGCCTAGTGTGAACATGCCTATTTGAACACGTTGGAATAGTCCATTTGGTCACACGAGTTGCAGAACGAAAATTGCACCACCTTGTAACTTTCCATTGCTTCCATCTGACACTTTTTCCATCAATTGAAAACTGAATACCACGGGTAAACCACTCCAAGATAATAAAAACTGAGATAGGTTATTGTAGAGGGGCCCAATGTGATCCCATAGGATCAGATGATAAGTTTCTAAGCATCACGGTGTCCAAGTAACCTCATGCTGAAATTTGCAGCCATTTTGCCCTTTGGACCCTTAAGGGATCGATCCGATTGAACGTAGCTCGGAGTGATTCCACATGTTTAGGTGTGGAAGAGGACCATTCCTAGCATAAAAATTACTATTTTAATGCATTGGAACAGTCCATTTGGTTGCACGAGTTGCAGAACGAAAATTGCTTGCACTAGACGACTAAATTTGCTTGTAAGTGCTAAAACACTAAATCGGGTGTAACATGCAAACAAAAATGAATATTTATAGGATAAATACATTTTAGGGTACCCATTTTTGGAATTAAAAATATATATCAATTTTAGATACACTTGTTTTGGAACACATGCCTGCTGTCCCAACTTCTTTGCTTCTAAAGAACCCCAAACATGCAGTGAGTTTTGCTTGTTTTGTGTGGATTTTTCTTAAAGAGGCACTTAGGAGTGATAGAAATGGTTGTAATTAGTCTATACAAATTTGAATCAGGGCTTTGGGGTGAAGGGGTGAGCCTAGGTAATCAAAATCCTAGTGTGATCAGCAAATTAAGCCTCTTGAGGACAGTGATACATTAGTCCATGGTTGTTCTTCCATCCACTGTCAAAATGTGAGACTTTGGGGTCTTGTAGAGGCATATCATAGTTGCCTAAATTCAGTAGTTTGAGCCTGGTATAGGCTTGTGGGTGGATTTTATTTAGATTGTCCTACCTTTCAAAAATCTGTTGTCCCACGAAAACTAGGCCTAAATAGCCCCCTTTTCCAAAGCAACCCTATTCAAAACTTATCGCCTGACCATGAAACTTTCTATAGTATCTTAAATTGTTCCCAAACCAAGTATTTTCCATGTTTTAATATCCTATGACACCCTCAACATGCTCAAACACAAAACCCTCATGAAATTGCTCTAAAAACTAGGGCCTCTTGAAAAATTGACTTCCACACACTTCCAAAATCTTCTCTTTGACTTTTCACCATTAAATCATCATTCCTAAACACCTTCAACTCAAAAGCATGCCCCTCATTAAGGTAGATCTCCTGCTGCTACACTTTAGGCATCATTTTCATGTAGTTTTCAATGTGAAATCTCAGTGTACACCCTATCATTCCTCCTTCCTGCACATTATTTTGTTAGATCTGTATTATACATGTAAGGATTGATCCATTTCACAAGTCACAACAACATTCTTTCATGAAATGGATCAAATATCTAATGGTAAAAATTGTTCCTTGACCAATCTCTTCATCCTTTCCCATATAGAAACTTTTGCCAACCCTCTAGCCATCCTATCATTCTGAAAACTAGTCCACCATGTCAGTGTTGTACCTCTCAACTTTGTCTTAGAAAACTTAACCTTCCTCTCTTCTTCCATCTCTTCAAACTCAAAATAGTTTTCTAAGGCATCAAGCCATCCTAACACCTCTTCACTATCCATCTTCCCCTGATAGATAGGAAACTCTATGTGACTCTTTCCTCCATGACCTTGTGTTGCTTTCAACAATCTTATGAACTTCCTTTCCTCAGGGTCTTCTATCTCATCTGCTGGTTGTCTTTGAGTTACCCACACATGCTCTTCTTCTTCATCATTGTCTTCTTGTTCTCCTTGTTCTCCTCGCCTATTTCTCTCAAGGCTATTGATCCTAGCCTGCATAGCTATTGATCAAGGCTATTTATGGAATGAAAGTAGACATTGCCATGAGTTGTGATCCTAAAGGGTATATCAATAAAATGAGGGTAGAGAGGGGTAGATCTCATATCTACCATCATTTCCATGC
>VDFB02072747.1:0-17121 GCA_007258455.2 Sequoia sempervirens
TGTTTCAAAGTGTCTCCCCGTAAGTTAGAGTTGGCTAACCAAACTAATAGCTATGGTGTTTAGAAGCCAAAGGAGAAAAATGTGGCCAAAAACCTTAGTGAAAAAAGGTTGACAAAGAGGGTGAATGGCAAAATGTATGGCGGGATGTGGAAGAAGATTTAATTCAATGTTTGGCATAGACAAATGGAAGTAGAAAAGCAAACTAAAGCTCTAATTATAGACAATGCTTTTAAAGAAGAGAATTAAAATTTCAAAGGTGAAAAATGACAGAGTGGAGGAAGAATTGAATGAATATATAAAATTATTAGGGTCATTATATACAATTATGAAGGTCAAGATAAATGAAAGTAAAACTAAAGAGAAGTGACTATCTTGATCTTGGGGGTTGGCATTGCAATTTTTACATGGCAAGAGGTCTTTAGAAGTGATTTAGGAGGGTTATAATAATGCACATAAAAAAAAAAACATAAGGAAACAAGGTTGGAGGTGATATTGAGCTCAATCTCAACTAAAGAGTTTGCTTGGGGGAGTCAAAACATTAGGTTTGCTGAAATGAAAGTTCCATAGAATATAAGGGGGCTTAATGCCATTGTAAAGAATAAATTGTCTTGTGCATCTTACTTTCATAGAAAGCCCATTGTGGTAATGCTTTAAGAGGCCAAACTTAGTTTAGAGCCTTTGATAACAAGCCATCCAGCTTTGTAGAATCATATTAAGATTGTTGACACAGGTTGACAATTAACAAAGTTTGTTTTGTAAAATCCAATTTCATTTGTATCATTTTAGAACTAAATGGTGGATTACATAGATGGCAATATTAGTTTAGAGAGCCTTTGATAACAAGCCATCTAGCTTTGTAGAATCATATTAAGATTGTTGACACAGGTTGACAATTAACAAAATTTGTTTTGTAAAATCCAATTTCATTTGTATCATTTTAGAACTAAACGGCAGATTACATAGATGGCAGTAATGGTTTAGCTTTATAGTCATGGACTTTGTTTGTTAAGTGAAGGCTAACAAATATGTTGCCAAAAATTTCCAGCTCAACAAATCAGCCCATTCACCTATTCAAAGTTTAGAATGGAATCGTACCAGTCTACTTGTGAAGGACCTTTAGAACTAGGAAACTAGTCAATGTGTCAAGGATATTTAACTATTAGATGTGTGTGGTCATACCTAATTTATTATAGGAAATTAGATTTGAATATTGAGTTAATTTAATTTACTTCACCATTAATTGTAATATGAACAATGGATAAGGGATTGCTCTTTTAGGAATGCGGATGTGTTGTGTGTAATCAAACCTAATAAATATGAGAAATTAGATATGGATGTTGAGTTAATTTAATTCACTTTCTAATGGATAGTAAATGAGAACAATAAGAACAACAAAGGAAATGATTGCCTTTTTTGAATTGAAGAATCAACCAAAATTATTACATCACTATTATTGAAATGTTTATGATTATAGGAGAATTACATTCATAGTACTAGTCAAAGAAAACAAACATCACTAACATAATATTTAGTAATTTGAAACAATTGTTTATCACAAGCAATATACAAATGGTTACAAACTAATCTAAAAAGATGACATAAATACTTTAAATATATTGTGATAATACATAGATAAATATGTAGCAATAATAGTACAACAAAGTACAAAATAATTGTTGAGACCAATGGAATTTAAAATGTGTTTTATTGATTTAGAAATTGCAATAAGCTACAAGTAAATAACAATGAGAAGAACAATAAACTTGATAAAAAAACTACATTGTGGAAATATTGCAAATTCATGTGAAATAATGGATGAAGTGTTCATCATTTGAATTAAAGAACAAACTTGAACACACATGAATTGCGAATAATGTTTTGTAATTGCCTAGTGTTTTTGTCTTGAATCAAATTTTAGATAGTTGAATTGAATTATAAATCAAAATCTTGGATACATTGATAGTGTTAAACAATGCACTTTACCTTTAGAAAAAGCGTCATAAACCCTCTAGCAGATTGAGTGTTTCAACTAATTTTCTTTTAGCAAAAAAAACAAAGGCAATGTTGAATCATATCAAATGTGTATACTTGAGTAGTTCTCTTATATCAAATATCCAATATCATTTTAAGGTTTTAAAATTTTGTTATAACTAAACCACAAGATTTAAGTAAATCCAAGAGAGGGAATAATATGACTTAGTTAAGTCACTTTACTCACAACTTAAAAATAAAAGGACTAATGACTATGACTTTATAGCTTTGTTATAAATTAGAACTAAAAAATAAGTTATAAATTTTTTTTTGGAACATTGAGTATTTTATTAAATAATAATGACCTCTTACAACTTAAGTCATCGACCAAAATAAGGATAAATTATAATATTTTCAAATGTTTAACCATGGGTGAGGGGTCATTATCATCCTATACAATTGAGTAGTCAAGGGAAATGTAAGAATTTGTCCTCTTAAAACAAAATACTTTGATCATATTTTAAATATTTCAAATGGATATGCCTTTTACACATTGACTTGATTTTCACCAACCTTAATTTTAAGAAAAAATATGTATCGTTGCAATTTGGAACAAAAAAAATGCAGGCTCACTACATGATGATAAATTGAAAAATATGTCCAATTTCTTCATGATATATGCTATAAATATTCATATCATATGCATATAAATATAATTACCATCAATGTGCTTCTTATATTAAGATGCCATTATGCTAGAATGATAAAATGTAAATGTATCATAAAAATTGCAACTAATTGAAAAGCTAAGTTTGAAATATATCTAGCAAGTATTAATTGAAAGTAGCAATTCTTGCAAAGTTTAAATTGAAATTACATTGCTCAAGCATAAGTAATTAAAACGTCCAATTGAAAATACCTTATAATCAAGAATTACTCCCTTTCCCTTGCCCTCTTGACTTGTAAATGATGTAAGATCCACTAAAGTAATAACTTGAGCAATATCACATTCAACATACTCATAGAGAGTTAATTGAATCTCAGAACCACATTTCCACCTTTGTCTACTTTTACCATGATCATCTTCTTTGCTTGTCTAACTAGAAGTGATTTTGAAGAGGACAATGCTCATTTAGAAGTTGAGGGTGCAATAGGGGTGTAAGGAACTCATTTGGCAAGGTGGGTGAATGATTAACATGAGTAACAACTTTCCCAAATGTAGGCACGGGGATCTCATTAGATCTTGTAGCATCTTGTGCTACCAAAATGTTTCCTTGGGTAGAACGCAAGATAGAGTGCTTGCTCTAATTAGAGGAACCGTGTATAGGGGCTCATGAAATGGGATCATTATGTATTGCCTTGGGAAAGCAAGGTTATTGGATGTACCCTTGGAAGCCATATTAATTATGTTCCAAACTTGAGGTTTATCAATCTCATCCTAATTCATCAATGCAATAGTAGAAAAAGTAGCCTTTCATGGAAATTCGTCCTATCCCCACCCTTGCCCTCCACATCCTCCTCAGCAGGGGAGTCCTCCACATCAATAACCTCAACTTTCACCCATTGTTTCTTAGAAATTATGGCCCAATTTTCCAGTATCTCAAGAAGCCCTCTCTTGTCATCAACCTGCTCACCTTGATCATCACCCTTGCAAACAAGGGACTCATAACCACCATTCCTAAGAAGAGCCTCCCTAGAATTCATGAGACCCTCGACCTCCATGACATTATCCACCATATGTTGCACTTTTCCTTCCTAAACATTCCCTTGAAACCCCTTGTCACAAAAAACAAGGGACTCCTCATCGCCTTTCATCCCATCCTTCCCCTATTTAATAACACACTTCTCCTTCTTATTTTCCCCTTTCTTTCCCTTCAAATTATTTTTAACACTAGGGGCGACCTCCTCCATTTCAATGTCAATCTTGTATCCCTTCGACCAAGCCTTAGAAGCCTCAGAATCATCCTCAGACTTCCCCTCATCTTCCGAAAACACCTCATCATCAAAGTTTTCCTCCTCATAGTCACCATCCCATTCCTCCATCAACTCACCAGTGTCATAACAGGTACAATTCCCCTCTTTTTGCAAGCAAAAGAATCCTTAGGAGCCTCAGGTAAAAAATTCAACTTAATATGTCAACAATCAGTTCATGAGACCCTCATGGAGGATTGCTTTACTAGGGTTCTTTCCATGATCGTCAATATTGGTTTCCATAGAAACAAGCAAGCAATAGAGGAAAGACATTAAATTGTTGTGCCTAAAATGATTAAGCAACATGAAGTGGTAACCGTAAATCATAGAGTACCTGCCATCAAGCATGAAGAATTTCGTTATGGCCAATGTTGCATCTCTCCACAAGGGTTTAATAGACATCTGATCATACCCTCCGCTACCAACACACCTGAGCCTTGCCCTTTCCTTGCCTTTGAAAAAATTTTCTAAGGAAATCTTAGAAGTAGCACGATCTCTGTAAAACTTCTTACCCTTTGAAGATAAACCAATTACCTCGGCAATGAACTCCTCAGTGACATTGACCTCCACGCCTTGGTAACACAACATTCTATTGTTTCAACCATTCACAAAGGCCTCGGTCACCTCCGAATATGAACCATGGAGTTTGAGCATGTAGGGGAAAACACCACCTTTCTCCAAAAACTCCCAAACAATCTCATTCCCATTGAATTCATCACAAGAGAGTGGATCAAGCCTGCAAAAATCACCTCCCATTGCCACCTGGAACAACCTAGTCACAACAATCTAGAAACAAAGCAAAATAACACCCATAAACTGTGTTAGCCTAACACCATAGGTACAACCATCAATAAAATCCCACTCCATGATCTTGTATTCACAAGATATGCAATAATTAATTGAACAAGCTCTGAAATCAAAGTTCATAAACCAAAGGGGAAGGAAATAAAATAACTTATCTTCCAATGTTTCTGCTACCATGACAAGACAATTGGTCTTGATTAGAAATACTTTGTAGATTAAAAGGAATGGAATCATAAGAGTGCCAATAATTATGAGACATCACCCCCAAATTGGCGAACCCATCAACAACCGAATTAGCCTCCCAGAACACATGTGAGATTTTAATATCATCAAAGGATCTAATGATTGATAGGGAATATTCAATTAAATGCTTAATAAACCACAATGGCGAAATTACCTTTAGGAGAATATTTATAATATTAAGGGAATCCCCTTCTAACCAAAGTTTAGTCACCCTCGCCTCTTTAGCTAGTAAAAGGCCATGGTAGTCTTATATTTTGTTGTTGTTGTAGGTATGTCTTTGCTTTATTTTTCTTTATTTTCTTGGGCTAATAATGTTTACCTTTAATTATCAATCATGAACAATTGGGTGTGTTTTAATATTAATGTTGAATCAATAAATTTGGGCATGAACCTTTTTGTAAAATATTAGTCATATAATATTTTTTACTTCTTTAATCAAAGTTTATTCAATTGTGGTTTATATAGGCAAAATTAATGATTAAGTTCTATGAACTTGATGAAGTTTATATATATCATATTTTAATATACATTGGAGTTAACCATTCATTGGAGGAGAAATTAGTCAAATATTTTCTTTTTCCTTTGATGTGAAAATGCAACTAATAAGTTACAAATTGGGTTTAATAGGCTTTGAAATTTGGGTAATGCAAAATATTGATATTTGACATGACATGTAACAACTTATCCAAAATCATATCATGTGGTCTCTAACATTTTTTGATACTTGGGGGGTCATTGTTGAAATAGAATTTAGATCCTCCAATCAAAGGTAAATAATGAGTTCGAAACTATTAAGGGCTTAAATCTCAAATTATATCTAATATATTATTATATTTGATTGACATATTTGAGATGTAGGTGAGATATAATATAAAGAAAATGAATAAAAATGAACTAAAATTATAAAACACTAAGATAAAAAGGGTACAAATAATAAAATAACGAAACTAAAAAAATTGATAAAATTAAAAAGATAACAAAATATAATTAATAAAATTATAAAACTAATAAACCAATAAATTTATATATAATCTAATCTATATAAATGTACACACTATTCAATAAATTAATATAAATATCTATTGTCAATTGATATCAAATTATAATTTAATTTACTATAAATTTACTAAGTTATATTGGTTGGTGTAAATATACCATTTAAACTATATAAATTGATATAAATATCAATTGGTATCAGTTGATTGATATAAATTTATATCAATTGATACCAGTGTAATTTAATTGATTCATATAATTTGATATTAACTATTCCAATTTCATCAGGCTTGATAAAGTCATCACCTAAAATATTTTTTTCACAAGCTAGCACCCTAACATCTTGGAAAACCTTTTCTTCTTCTTCCAAGTTTATTAATGTCCTTTCAACAATAATATCATTGAAACTAGTCCATTGGAGTAATGTAATGATCTGCATTATCTTTCGATACTCTTCCTTATTTCCCCCACTAGCTTTAGTATAGTCACATTCAACCAATGGAATAACACTCATATGCAAGACTATTTTTTGTAGGTATTTCCTCTACAATTATTAGAGTATCCACTATTGGAATATAGTAGACTGGTTTCCCTACTTCTATAGAAATTCCTTTAAGACCTACATTTTGAACAATTGGTGAGGGTATATATCCCAAAGTATCCACATTGTCCAACACCAGATGCATTCTTAGAACATGATCCTTGATGTTGTTGAATTATTCTTTGCAATTAACATTGAGGAAAAATATCTTCTTCTCCTCTAAGAATATTTTCATGCAATCATTTCTCCTTTAATTAATTTCTTCTTTTGTCTCACAATTTCGATTAGGTCCTCAAATTCATCAATTTTTTGTTAATATCCCATTCTCCCCACTTTCTTTCTAGTTTTATCATAAAATTATCCGTCAAATTTCTTGCCTTTCTTTGAAAATATTCTATATTCCATTAATTTTGACTGTAAAAGGTCAAGACCCTCTTTGACAATGATGATGAAGTCAAAAAATTTAATAGTGGATGGAAAGAATTATCCTTTCCTATGCTGTTTGAAATGAGTCTTATTAGATTCATTTAGTTTCCACAATGCTTCAAGAAAATCCAATCTATTAAGGAATTAGAAAGGGAAGGAATGTGGCTCCACTTTAGCTCCATAGAATTTAATAACTATCCTATTCTGGTGGAAAAAATAGCCTCACCAATTATGCTTAATATATATCTCTTCATCAAATTGTTTTGGCCTCAAGAAGTCCTTGAAATTACTAGATAATCTAATTCTCTTTTAATTAAGCATATAGCATAGCTCAAAAGTACCATAATCAAAATTTTGGCAATGTGCATCCCATACACAACTCCTCATTTGAATTGACATCTAGGTATATTTTTTGGTGATGTAACTATAAATTTTTAAGCATGAACCCATGTGATTTCCCCTAAGTATAATAGGATATGGAAAAATAGGGAATACCACTTGAAATAGAGGATTATACTATCAACCTTTAGAGACACTAATTCTTAGTGAATATTACCCACCACAAAGGAGGCAAAGTTAATTTTTTTATTAATATATCAATGTTGGATGTATACTACAACCAACATCATGTGTATTGGAATTTTCACTTTTTAATCCACCCCTAAGACTTGACACAAAGAAATGTAGGTCATTCTAAAATATTCTTCAATTTTTTTAGTATTTAATAATTTAATTTTATCAAAAGGAATACAATTTAATCAAGTTGGACCCTATTAAAGTCACTAATGGACTCAATAATTGAGAAGATCACTAACAAAACCAAAATATGCCTTCCACAAGAGAGCAACAAGAAAAAAATATTGTTTGATTATGGGAAAAATGGATTATGATTAAACCCTTATGATTCACTTGACTTTTATTGATTTAAATTGTATATATGATGCCTTGCTTATATAGGAAAGGATGAGAGATAGGATTTGCTAGGATAGTGAAAAGTTTTTTAATCCTATACTATGAGACAATAAGTGATAATTTAAGATAAAATCACATGAAAAATAAGGACTTCTAGAAATATTCCTAGCTTCCTAAGAAAACTTAACATGTGAACATGTGTAAATAGGACCTACTATGTGTTCTAGTTTGGTAAAATACCTTGTTCACGTGCCAATAGACCCTTGGGTCGATGATATGGAAACCACCTTACACTATAATTTCTCATAGCCTTAGAATATTCGTGGCATAGCCCATGGAAATCAATTTTGTAGCTTGTCTAAGGGTTCAAATTGAAAACAAATTTGACTGAATCTCTCTTCAATGTAAGTAACACCTCTCTTTATCTTGATCTCAATCACCTAAACTATGGCTCATATTGTTTACTGATTACATATATCAAGTCTATGCTAATTTTTTTTTTCACACAACCAATTACCTAAGTCTAATATCTATATGTTGCACATGGGGGTAGGGCTTCTAGCACAATTATAATAATACAAAAACAAGTACCAAGAAGTCATGAGGATAACAACATATTTGAACAATTCTTCTCTATCATGTAATTTATTATAGAATATACATGTTCCTTGAGCATGTTTAGTTCTCTTTGTAGAACTAAGTAATTGACAAATTAGGTCTTGATCAAGACCTCTCTTAGGTTTATTGTTATGGGATGAAACATGACTCATTTTTGGAAATATGAGAGTTTGATAGGTTTAATATATTTTGGGGTAGATCAAGACTATATGAATTCACTTACAGAACAAGCTCCACTAAATGAAATATGTGAGTTTATCTAAGAAAATTTGTATTAAATGCATGTATGTGTGCTAGAATAGGGTGGGAAATTTTATGTTCTTTCTTAACGTGACTTTGAATTTTAGCTCTCAATATCTTGAGATGGCTAGGACAAATGAATACTGCATACAAAACCTTTAGCTTGCACAAGAAATATTTATACGTATCAAATTTTATCTCATGCCATGACACATAGAAGTGCCTGGTGATGTGTCATTCGATATGGCCCAAAAATATTTATGTGGTCTAGAAAAATGCTTACGATATGATGATAGGAACTATGATCCCACTTGAAATTCATTAATGTGGGTTCACTTCTCATTGCATTCTTTTAGAAATTATGATACATTGGACTGAGTGAGACATAATAAGATTTTACCAAGTGTTCTCCAACTTGGCATCCACAACTTAGTCAATACACTAGCACCTATCACACTTACAATGTGATGCATTTGAATGAACTTGAAATATGAAGAATAGGAATGATGTAGTATAACATCACTAACTATTCATTTTGGTAGAGAAAAGTGATTGTCCAAAATTTATTAATTATGTGAGACAATATGAAGTCTCCATCTCAACATATGATTCTATAGGCTCCATGACACTTGTCAAAATTTTATATGTTCACCATCTTAGAGTAAGATTCTAATATAGAACTGCAATGCACAAAATTTATCGTGAAGGAATCACAGTTTTCCACTTGTCCTCCAACATGTACAAGTGGAAACTACAAGACAAGAAAACATCTATCATGGATATGGGAAAGGCTCCCACCTTCAAGTCCATGATACAAAGGACAATAATGATGCAATAGAGATTGATTAGCTAGCACTTAGGACATATTTTTTGACATGTAATAAAATCATCTTCAATAAATTAGAGGGTGGTAGTAAGGTAAAACTATAAAGTTGTGTCACACTTTTATAAAGGAAACAACCAATACCAATCCAACTTTTAAACTTGAATCACAAAAAAGTGGCATATATGTTTTCAATTTTGAAATGATGTAAGCTAATAAAATGTGTATTTTTTAGTATATTTTATGTTTATATTTAAAAAATAAATAAAAAAATTGTTTGAATATAGTTTTTTTTATAAATTGACACTATAATTTATTTATTGATAAAATACTAAAAAATTAAGTTACATGAGATGCCAATCTTTATATACTAAATTGTATTTTTCTTCCTTCAATTTTTTTGTGTGTATTTATAACTTAAAACTTTAGTATATGGATATTTTTTTTCTAATTTTGATAAATATGTATTTTAAAATAAATATTGAAATGTGTGTATTAAAAAATAGTTGTTTCCATTTGACGTCAACTTTTATATTAACTATTTATCTAAAATAGCAAAATATTATACCCTCTTGATATAGATTGTTTTATTTAGTGCATCAATTTTTTTCAATTTTTAAAAATAAGTTTTAGTATTTTTCTTGACATGGTAATCAACCTAATATTTTTATGCTGATAACCTACTTTTAGTAAAAATAAAAAATAAAATATAAATAATCATTAAACTCTCTCTCTCTCTCTCCATATATATATATATATATTTGAAAACTACACTAATGGATCTATAAAAGAGTATTTTTTACATTTATTTATTTATTTACATGCGTAAAAGTTGTTGAAACATCGAGTTTTTCAAATTATTTTATTTTTTTGGTAAATTGGTCTCAAAGTGGTGCTACACATGTATTTAGCCAACAATTTTAGTTGGAAAAGTTGTGGACATATCTAACTTTTCTAGAATGAATCTTGTTAGATCATATGTTTGACCAAAACCAATTTTTAGTTAAAAATGCTAAAATTCACTTGTACTAATAAGTTGGCCTAAAGTGTGACACATCTTTGTACTTTTATCTAGCAATACAAGCAACTTGGCCATAATTCTTTATTTTCACTTGGAAAACTCGTCAATCCCTACACATGGCATGAAACTGAATGCCCATGGATGCAAGGAGGGACACAAAATGTAAAATATGATAGTCATAGTTTGATGCAATGCAATGATACTTGAATATTTGGAGAGAAATCATGAACCACACCATTTCTAAGAGTGAGCCATATTAAATGATATTTTGTGGAGGAAAGGGCTACAACTAGTCCCTTAGGAAAAATGGGCCAATAAAAATGACGATGCTTGAGGCTTTAAGATGTAACTTAAAAGGTTGATACTGGTCTATCAAGTCACAATTAGAAAAGAAAAATCATACTGATACCATGAGGTAACTAAGAAAATAAGGGTTTTAGTCTTAAGATGAACCCCAACAAGTGACAAACTTTAAACCCTAAGGATTAAATTATTCAAAGAATTGAAACATTCCCAACATTTTCTATTATGTCTTACTTCCAAATATTTAGCCACTAGGAGGTGTCACTTGATAATGTAAATTTAGAGTTATTATCATACTTAGTTATCTAATCACCTTTCTAGGATTGACTTGTTCACACCTAGCTTAAGTTTACTCAGGTTTCTTTTTGTTTTGTCTCACTTAATATGGTTGAGACATGTGTCCTCATGACTTGAGACACCTATTGACACTTGCTCACACACTTGTCAAGTGAGCTCACAAGTGTCCCATCTTTAGAGGGGTAGTTAGATTTTCACTCCTACCTTCTCACATCCTCATCCTTGCATACATATACACAAGACTTAATCATTGTATTATACACTCTTCATATTATATTGATATACATACTATTGTGCTTATTTTCTTTATTTGTGGAAGTTTGTTTCAAGCTCTTTGATCTTGGCTTTCTTCAACATGGTATCAGAGCCATGAGAGCATGTTCCTTCCCACATCAAAGTGACTCTCACACATAGAACTATCAATGGAGTGTCATAGAGCCAAATATACACTGCCATCATGTCTAAAAGGCCCAAGAAATGAAAAATACTTTTCATTTTGTCAATTTTGTCAGTTTTTAATTTTTATAAATTTTTGGGCCATTGTGCCTATTTTTGAAAAGTAAAAAAATATATTTTTAGCAGAGGGCTAATATGCCCTCTTTCCATTTTCTCATTAGGGTAGATTTTTCTTTTTGTAGCCATTTTTTCACCTAATTCAACCTATTTGCAAGATATTATTATTGTTTTGTAGTATTATCTATGGTCTACTCAACCTCGTTTATAAAATAAAGTCACTCTTTTCCATGTTTGTGGATTTTCTTTGGGCCTTGCGTTGGTTTTGTCGTCTTTATGGTTTCAATTTCTTTTCAAGTGGTTTTGGATTATTTTTGGCCTAAATCCTTTGTAGTAGTGTGAAGTTCTACATAAGATAGAAGCCAAGCACCAAGTTCATTGACATCAACAAAAATATGTTGTTACAAGCCATGGTGCGAGAAGTTGAGAATCCAATAGTAGAAGCTTTAAGTAGGAAATCACCACCCTAGAAATGCCTTATATCATAGGTTTATTTTTTGCAAAAAAGAGGCTTGGGTTCTAGTCTCGCTAACTGAGGCAATAACTAGCTTTTGGAAATCTACACCAACAAACTACAAATCATGGATCTATATAAGGTTTGGTCTTCCAGAGAAGATTCATCATCTTTAATCAACTTACATCCTATAACCATAGGTATACCCACCAATTTCTAGTCTTCCATCTTGAACTTTCTTAGCATCTCCTTATGTTCTTTCTCTAAGAAATGAATATGCCTTTATTTGATTGTGCAATCTGCAACCCAAGAAAAAAATACAATTCACCAAGCATTGACATTTCAAACTCACTCTGCATTGAATTTTGAAACACCTTTGCACATGTCCTCTTTGCTTCTACCAAAGATGATGTCATCAACATAAAGTACAATAATTAGCAATTGATAGGGGATCACCTATTGGTGTAATGGTGAGATAGTTTCCCGTTTATGGTGCAACCAAGGTTGAAATCCCTGCCTGGCCTACTAGTGGAAATATCGCTACTAGTCCACATTGTGCTTGGAGGAATTGTGGCGACTGATCTTGGAGGACATATAGGTGATCTTGGTGGACGTGGTGACTAAACTTGCTTGTTCCTGTAGGTGTGTGCTGCTCATGGATCTAGTTTCCTAATGGTGTGTGCTGCTCGTGGATTGCTGTCGGACTCGCATGAGTCTTTCATGCCTGGTGGTGTGTACTACTCGTGGAAGGCTGTTGGACCCACACAAGTCTCTCATGCCTGACAGTTTTGTGTCAGACCCTCGTGAGTCTTTCATGCCTTGAGGTTCTGTACGGTTGGTCTTGGAGTGATAAAGTTAAGATGGCTCAAGGTGTAAGGGTGTCGCGTGTCGTATATATATGAGGACGAGGCCCCTCAATAATTTGGTCTCACTGGTTCATAGCTCCAGTCAAAAGCATTCAGGGTGCTTCCCCTTAGTAGTGTTTACCAATAAAAAAAAAATAGCAATTGATCACCTTCTATTTTTATGTATAAATTAATATTTACACTTCCTCTTCAAAACCCTTACTATTGCAATTACACATCTATCCTTAAATACCAAGCTCTAGGAGCTTGTTTGAGACCATAAAGACTCTTCTTCAATCTGCACACATAATTTAGATTGTTTGAATGCGAAAACCCTTTTGATTGTTCAATGTAGACCTCTTATTCTAACTATCCATTCAAAAATGATGACTTAACATCCATCTGATATACATTGAAATTCTTGAATGTTGAAAGAGCTAAAAACATTTCGATAGCTTTCAGTCTTGCTATTGGAGTAAATGTATCTTCAAAGTCTACACCTTTAACATGAGCGTATCCTTTACACATAAGTTTGGCCTTGTTTTGGATTACCTCACCATCTTTATTTAACTTGTATATGAAAACTCACTTGGTTCCAATGATATTATTGCCTTTAGGTCTTGGGACCAGTTCCCAAGTTTCATTTTTCTTGATCTAATTCAGCTCTTACTCCATAACTTCTATCCAACCTTTCTCTTTGGTTCCTTCTTTCTACAAATTTGGTTCTATCTTTGATAGTAATGCATCAAGTGTACTTACTTATTTTCCTTCTCAATTCTACTTAGGGTTTGAACCCATAGTCTTTATCTACTATCTTCTAGTCTTTAGAGTGATTCTTCTAGAAACATACTTTTTTTAGTCTTTGTAACAACTTTTGAATCTTCATCATTATTGTGGATTGTTTTTTCATCATCTTCTACTTTGGAGTACTAGTAGAATGAATTGTTTCATCAACTCTTACATTAGCACTTTCCACAATCTTCTTCAATATTTTGTTGTAACATGGTTTGCATACTTTATTTGTCATAGATTAACCAAGAAAAATACCTTTATTGGATCTAGAATCAAACTTACCCAAATGTTCTTCATCCCTTTTGATATATCATATGATTTCAAATACTCTAAGATGTCTTATTGAAGCTGGTCTTCCTCTCCACAAATCATATGATGTTTTGTCAATATTTTGTCTAATTAGAGCTCTGTTCCAAATATATATCACAACCTAAACCACTTCTCTCAAGGACATATTCAGTAGATTTTATTGACACAACATTATTCTTACCATCTCTTGTATAGTCCAATTCTTCCTTTTTGCAACTTCCTTTTTCTATAGATATTGCATACCAGTCAGAAGTGAATTTTCCACCATATTGCATGCTCTTCACAAAATTCACCATACCAGTCAGAAGTGAATTTTCCACCTCTGTTTGATCTCAAAATTTTGATTGTTCTTCTAGTTTCATTCTCAACTAGTGCCTTGAGTGCTTTAAACTTATCAAATGTTTCTAACTTCTCTTTCAAAAAATTAACCCAAGTCATTCTAGTGTAATCATCAATAAGATTCATGAAATAACTATCTCCTTGTAGAATCTTTGTCCTCATAGGTCCAAACAGATCTATATGGATCAAATCTAATGGTTTTGTTGTAGAATACTCTTTAGTAGGAAGTCTACTCTTAATCTATTTTCCTTCATGGCATGGTTTTCAATTGGTAGATTAAGTCTTCTTAATCTTTGGAATATCCCACACCATTCCTCTTGAGCTAATCTTCACAATGTCATAAAAATTGATGTGTCCCAATCTTCTATGCCAAATCCATCTTTCTTCTCTCTGCACAGTAAGGTAGGTTTGTCCATTCAATTGGTTGAGATGATAATGTCACTGTCTCTCCTACTTCCTTCTATAATTAGTTCTTTTTTACTTGATTTCCTATTTTCGCAACACTTAGCACTGAAGGATAGCTTATATCCTTTGTCACACATCTAATTTTCACTTAAAATATTATGCTTTAGTCCAAGAACTCAACATATAGAACATCACAAGCTTTTGTTCTACCACCATCAAGACTCAAAGTAACCTTACTAGTGATTTTAGCAATAGAACTATTTCGAAGAATCACAGAACCTCCTTCAAATTTATTAAGTTTAATGAAATTACTTTAATCTCCAGTCATGTGGCTAAAACATCCACTATCTATAATCCATAGATTTTTCACTTTTTGAGCATGTAGAGAAGTTTGAGAAATCATTGATTTCTCTAAATTTTTATCTTCTTTTAAACCTTTTTCCATACTTTATCTTATTCATGACTCCCAATTTTTTTATTATTTCTTCCTATTTTCGATAGAGGACACACAAAATTGCTTCTGTAATTCCTAGCAAAGATTCCAAAGTTGTTGCATTTGTAGCAAACAATATTAAAATTGTACAAAGATACAAGCACATTATTATTGACAAAGTAATTTCTTCTTATCAGAGCTTTTCTGCAGTCCACAACCTTATGACCACAATTATTGCAATGAAAAAATAACTATAAAAAGAATAATTGAACCTAGTGTTGTATTCTTGTATTCTAGATCTTCTATTCTTCTTCTAAACTTGGATAAAACCATCATTCTAAGTCTTAATTTCATCACTTGCAATAATCCTTTTAGACAATGTACTTCTTGAACTAGTCACTTCCAGACTCCCTTTAGCCAACTTCATTAGTTGTTTCGTGACCTTTTTCTTTTGATCATCAAAATCGATTCCGATTTTGACATGTGGATATATTTGTCATCCCAATATCTGATCTAGAGTCTCAACTATACTCTTTCCAAACTTTAGTGCAACTAATGATTCACCTTCTCAATCTCTTTTCTTATCGACACAACTTCCGACTCAAGCCTCTCATAGTCATTGTACCTTGACATAAATCATATGGTTAGAACTTATTCAATCCTTTTTACTTCTTCTGCTCAAGTCTTTAGATCAATAATCATCTTCTCTCCTTTCTCTAGATTTAGAGATACCTTTTCTTTAGCCTTCACTTCCTTTGTAGTTTTATTCTTCAGTCTCTTAATCTCTTTACCAACATAGACCAATTCTTCCACAAGATCTACCTCATACTCATTTTTATCGAAATAAATTTTTACATCTTCTTTAGTAGTTTCCATGGCCATAAATACAAACTTCTCTTTTTCATCTTTGAAGATATCTTCATCTTCTTCATCACTAGCATAGCCTTCCTCATTAAAGTGTAGAAAATCTTTTATTTCTTCTGAACTTTATTCTTTCTCTGAGATGATTTCTTTCCATAATTTTTTTCAACATTTTCAAAGTCCTTATGCAGACATTTATCCATAAAATTTCCTACTTCAATATAATTAAAATACACGAAAGGTAACTTTCATTTATACTTATCGAAACTTCTTTGTAGCTTTCTAATAAAATTGGCTTGCTTGGATTTGATCCAATATTAGAATCTAGATCAAATTGCTTCTTAGGCACTCTAAATGCTACCTCTTTCCTTATATAATCTTCACTTTAAAACATCATTTCAAAAGCAGTCAAAATTCCATGCAGTTCAATCATCTTCAAAACATTCAGTTTTTTAGCTTCTTTAATAGAAGAAACTTTAGAATAAAACCTTCTAGGAAGAGATCTGAGTACCTTTTTCACAACCATGCTTTCTCTCAATTCCTCACCAAGACCTTTGATAGATTGGACAACTTCATCAACCCGTAGGAGGAATGTGGCAATATTTTCATCTTCCTTCATCTTCAAACTTTCAAACTAAGATCCATGAGTTTGCAACTTTGCCTCTTTGAATTTGTCATCACCTTCATAGATGGTATACAATTTTTCCCATACTTCTTCACTGTTGCAGAACATCACTTTCACAAATTCAGAGTTAGTCAATCCACATAAAATTGCATTCCTTGCCTTAACATTAGTCTCAAAATCCTTCTTTCCAACCTGATCCTTAGGAGGGTTTTTAGGAATCTCATATCCCTCTATAATTGACATCTAGATATATCTACTCCTAAATATATTAAGTAGGATTCCATCGTAACTTTCCAGAATGCATAATTATATTCATCAAAGCGTGGTGCTTTATTTGCAAACAATCCTTCCTAAGCAACTGAGTGTGCCATCTCAAAAC
>VDFB02072748.1:0-55611 GCA_007258455.2 Sequoia sempervirens
AAAATGACTAAATATTTAGTCATTTATTTAGTCACAATTCATTTGAATAAATCACTTAAGGAATCAAGAATATAGCCCACCAAAATACTCAAACTTTAATAAGCATACCCTATATTTTTTTTCAAAATCTTATTTTCAGGCATAGCCCACCAGAATGGAGTTTTCATTTTAATAAACATATACTCTAAAACCTTCGTCAAAATATTATTTTCAAGCATAGACCACCAAAATGGAGAAGTGTTTCCATAAAGAATGATAGAGAACGGTGAGGAGATGTGCGTGAAAGGAGCCATAGGATTCATTATTGCTTATCTCATTCCTGCTCTGCTCAACAAATCTTACATTGTTCCCGCTACTATTTGTAATCTAGGTATTTACTTGACATATATTTACATAATCTCAAATTCCTTCAGAGGCTTTTGAAGTATCAATGTATCCTATATAGGGTTTAGAATGATTTCTTTTAATTAAAAAAATAAATAAATGATGTATTTCCCTGTAATTAGATAATGTGGAGATCTCCTAAATCTACCCTAGCACACTATCCTCTTTGGCACTGTATTCATTACTCCAACTACTAGGGTTTTGCATGCGACATCTTTAATATCTTCATGACCATGGCTTTTAAATAGATCTGTCTTTGCTTTAATCCTTTTCATGGTAACCCTTGAGTTCCATAATCCTTCAATCTTCTAGAATGGTGTCTTAAACTGGTACATAGTATGCATATAAAGAAAGTCCTTCATACCTGCCATTGTTCCAAACCACCACTCACTGCCTTGCTTAAAATTTTTCCTCCGTAAGCACAATAGCATGTTTAAAAATCATGGTTGCCAGTGATTGACCATTAAGGTCACCACTTTCATCAAGATACAATGAGATTTTTGTCTTCAAACTCAAGGCATTATGCAAGATAACATTGTGAATTGTTTGTTGTGTATGATTTGTTTTTCTTGCACATTTACTGCTTTGCTAACTTCCTTTAAGACTGGGTATTGCACCCTCAGCTGCAATCTCAAACAACTCACTCACTATCACTTGAGATTTCCCTTTCATGAGGCATCCTTCTATAAAATCAAACTATTCCCTATAGATTGCCTACTTACTATAGGGGACTCATTGTTTCATGGTATTGTAGATCTTAAGATCGGGACTCATTGTTTCATGGTATTGTAGATCTTAAGATCCTTCAACCTTATTGACACTACTTCACAATCCACAAGGTATTATTCACTATTCACCCATCTTTGATGAGTCTCAAAACACTGCTCAAACATGCAATCCACTACCTCCATTATACATTAATCGCTAAGAAGAAACATTGAACCTATGATTACCATTGTTACTTCATTTGGACAGTCATTCCTTGATTGATTTTTCCTTTTCTAACACTACCAAAAGCATTTGAAAAACCCTTAAGGTCAGCAAGGGGGTAAAGAAACTCACTGTTAAAATCTCCACTTTTCTATGCAAGGTTTGAGCTTTATTGTCTTGTCACTGCTCAGCCTCTTTTTGACTATCACATCTCAAGTGACGGTCATTCTTCTTACCGTAGATTGCATTTACAAATGTCACTAAGCTACATAGTGTGCAAGTTATTGGCTACAATCTTTATATTGCAAGATTTTGTTATTAGCTACAATGTCTCAATCTTTCTAGTATTGCAACCTCACTAATCCGCTAGAGTTATTGTTTATGTTTCTATGGAGGCCTAGGGTTTGTATCCTAACCATGATCTCACCAATGCTTCTGTTGGTATTAAAAAACAACCTTAAATCTTGGGTCAAAAAATTAGTTGTCTTAACAAAGTTGTGGTATGATCTTGGATTGTATCCTAGAGTGTGTGGGAAGCTTGTGTTTGATCATTAAGGTATGTAAACTTGATCAAGGAAATGTATCCTATATAGCATGGGTCTTGCTTTAATACTTTCCATAATGGTTATTAGCATATCACATTATTATAGTTGCGATGGCAAAGATTGCATTCAAGTATATAATGAAACTTGGTTTGTAGTTTAAGCTATACTTTTAGTAACATTCATAAGGTTTAGAAAATCTTGATCACTCTCTAGAATAGCCCATTAAACATGGGTTGTGCTTGAATGCACTACATAATTGAAACAAATACAACCACTTTTGTATATCAACCAAGTTATAGGCTCTTTATTGCAGCAAGAGGTAATCACTCATCGATCATGCTATAATTACATCCTAACTTTTTAAACTTGAGACAACCTGAATGCAACCAATGATGATTGACACCTACATTATACAACCTGAATTAACTACATTATATGAGTGTCTCCATTTCTATCACAACGTAGCCACATTAAACTTGGATCACACATGAATGCATCTTGTATTTGCTATAGCACAACTGTGCCACATGACCAATAGAGTTATGGATCACATAATTACAGTCACAAGAATTTTTTCCTCTGTTGTGATCTTATGGTGATTCCACAACAAAATCTGGACATAGAATTCAAGAAACCCTAAAGCCTCTAAAATGAAATCTAATGAGATATTTTAGCACAAATATAGTTTTTAAAGCCTCGAACTACAAATTTGACTTCACAAGTAGATTCTACAAAGACAATGACTACCCCCTACGACGGTGATATCTTCTTGAATTTTTTTATTTTTCCCAAGAAAATGCGTCATAGTTCTCACAAACTATCTCAAGTGGGCAAAACATTTAACCATAATAAATAAAAAAAAACTCCTTTTCTTTATACTGACCTGATTTGATTTTTTTCTTATTTTTTATGTTTGTCGAAATTTCGACGAAACTTATAGACGAAATTCTATGAAACCCAGGTTCGTCGAAATTTCAATGAACGTTGGGGATAAACTTTTAAAAAATTGAAAATTACACATCAAATTTTACAAGCACCTGACAATACATCAAATTATACATATTTCGTCAGATTTTGTAGTCAGATGAGTTAGTGTAAGGAATCAAAACCAACAGAATGATTATACTAGTATGGCTGATATGGAGATGGAAAAACATGGCTCTCATGATATGGCAGATGATATGACGCTTCGCCATGAAATATTGACATATTTATTTATTCATAAGCTGGAAAAACAACAAAAAGTTAGGTTTTGAAAACAAACTAGCATTTGATCTACATGCAAAACCAAGAACGAAGTTGCCAAGTATATTGAAAAAGGGGCTCCAAAAGGCTGAATAACTTGTTGCATACACCAAACAACAACTTTAAAAGATTAAAAACTTCTCTGAAATTGATTTTCAGAGTCTCACCGGGCGTGCCAAAAACTGTTATCAATAAGATTTGCACCCTGCTGAAATTGAAAGTTCAACAATCTATTGACACATGGAAACATTCCCAAGTTGTGGGTAACTCTTTGTGGGAACGAATCTCCAGAGTGAGCTGGTTCTTCGAATGATGATCCTATTCTAAATGATTTTCTGGGAAAAAGGATGGATAATATGACCGAAATGAAATCCTATCTAATGTGATCTCAACTTAATAATGACTTTGATATTTCACCCACAAACAATCTTCAGAAAAACAACAATGACCTCACAATCTCTCATGAACATCGGTACAAAATTGATTTGCATGAAGTTCTGAACCTAAACACAGCATGCAACCTGCATTAAATGAACTTTTTGTGTCAATAATCTACAATATTAGGACATAAAAAGGATATGTAAATTAGAATCACAATATGAACATCATACTAAAACTGCAAATAGAGACAAAAATTGGAGATAGAAATGTTGCTTTTATTGGATGAAGTTGTGAAAACTCTCAAAACCTGAGTACAAAGAAGTTTACAAGCTCAAAAATGTGTAAGAGCAAGAAACTAGAATTTGAACTGAGAAGAAGAAAAAACTAAGTTTTCTTCAAGATAAATAGCTCCAAAACCCTAATCTAAGCTCAAGAAGAAAAGTTCAAGAAAAGGTATCAAAACTGCCCAATAAGCTTGCACAAAAGCGGAAAAACACACTTTTTGCATACACATACTGTCGAAACTATAAAAATAGGTCAAATCTACTTTGAAAGAAAATAAAACACCATATCTCTTCATCAAGAAACCCAAATTCGACCAAAAGAAGATCACTCAAAAAATATGCTAAAAATAGCGAAGAATTAAAGCAATTTATAAGATATCGCTTAAATCTTGCTTTACATGGTTTGAAGATTTTATATTCTCACAATTAGATTTATTTTTGCAATTAAAGATTGGGAAAATATTTTGCAAAAATAATCACTTCTCTCTCCAATACAATCTTGATTTTCTTAAAAATCATAAAAATTATGATGCATGTATCACCCTTATAATTGATTTCTATAAAATCAATTAAAAAATAAAGCCAAAGCACATGTTTTACCAAGGAAAAAAAAATGGAAAACCTTAGCCACTTATACAAAATCCCCTCCTATAGGATTGATTGCCATCAAGAAAAACTAGGCATGAAAACTATTGATTTCTCTAAAATCAATAAAATGAAAACTAAGACATAACAAAATAAAGCCAAGGCTTAAATCGGCCACCATGGATATTTGTTGGGCTTTGAACATAATATTTCAAAATGCATAAGGCATTAAAATCGTCCTTCACTATGAATTGGGACTTCGAGATAAATGTTCCTAAAGAAATGCTTAAGTCATGGCATAAAGTGATCAATCCCCATGGTGAATTTTGACTTAGATAATTATCACTTAAAATTGAGGAAAAAATGACCTAAGTCGAATTAGGGTTGATAGTAAAACCAAAAAGAAAACCTAAAACCATTTCATTTCATGTTTTGGTTTTGAGAGTGAACACTGCAAGAGGCGCCACCATACTTAGGGTTTGAACTCTGAGACCCATTTGAGCTTTCTTCTCTTTGATTCTCCACCAGATTCGGCCTCTGCTGCTCATGGTAAGTTTGACTAGTTATTTCATTTGATCCATTGCTCCTTTCAATGATAAAAATGCCTCACTGGCCGCGGCTATGAGATGATTATCTGATGCTTTTACTTCATTTTTTGTGCTTTGTTTTTGATACTTTTGTGGCCGCCATGAGAGAGTTTGAACTTTGAATTTGAAAGCTCCTGTGAAGGCTTTGGCCACGAATTCTTAATATTTGACAGGAAACAATGGTAAGCCTTTGTTTCTACTTGCTTTCCATATCTTACAAAGCTTACAAAAGCTTGAAGATTTTGACAGGCCGCGAGCTTGACATGCTTCCCTGATGACATTTTGTGAAGGAACCTCTTCATCTAACATTAAATTTGATCTTTAGGCTCTGATTGTAAACTTAAAAGGGTTTACCATTTGCTAGTTGATGTCATTTATGAGCCAAAGACTCCCTCTAGGCCACAACCACTTATGCACCAAAATGGTTTATGTCATTTTCTGGGCTTAACCTAAGAGATCATTTGTATATTTAATACTTCATAAACAAAAAACCCCATATGGGTATCTGTTATTTTGAAGAAATCACCCTTATTTTGTGATTTTCTATTGGAAACCAACGTGGTTTATTGTGATATGAATAAATATGAGTTCAAATAAAACCTTCATACATATATTCTTTTTTCCTCTCTAGTTTTCTTATGAAACCCTCACATGGGTATATGATATTATGTATTAAATATATTATGTGATTTCCTGTTGAAATACCCATATGGGTAAACTGGAAGATAAACAAGAATCTGTATTTTCATATATTCAAAATTCAAGCTTGACCCATCATGGCTTTCATTGGCATTCTGCACTCCTCAATTTCCACCATATGGGTATTTGTTGATTTGAAGAAAATGAATTTTTGATTTAAAATTATCATATGGGCTTCCTGCATTTCAAATATACTGCATTTTTGTCAAAAACCCAATGTGGGTACTCCTAAAAATTGTAGTATTTGTACTTAAATCTTAAACCCCAATGTGGGTATTTTGAAAAATGAAAGAAAACTGCATTTTTGTTAGAAATCCTTTCATGGCATCTTATAACAGCACTTCTAAGATAAAACACAAATGGGTATTTTGAAATTCCTGTGCAAATTCCATTTTGGCTCCGGCTAAATCCTTTCATTTCTGAGAATCAGCATATATAATCTTGTTCCATTTTCGTTATAATCTATTGCTTTCACTTTGATTGAATGGAAAACCCTAGCTTGGCCTTGTAGATTTTAGTTTTCTGCTTTCACATGAGAAGAAATAACATAACCCTAGGTGGATTATGAGGGAATTTGTTGTTTATAGGATCAAAACTCATAAATAACTGAACGCCATAAATCTTGTATCTTCAAAACTATGTATTTTCAAAACAACATATGGAGCACATTCCTTTAGTTAGTTACCATCCTTCACACGGGAATTCTTGATTCACTCTCACAAATTTCTCACCTGCCTTAGCCTTATACATTAATTTGATTCTCATGTCATTTTATACTATTTCAGCTTGCATTTGTAAAGCTCCCTGATGCCTTGTCATTCTCTGCTCAATCTAGAAACAACCTCTTCATATTGCAATTCTTATGCAATCTATCTATATTTTTCTGCCTGATACTTGTCAATTATTCTTTGAAAATATACTTTGAATGACAGAACAATTGAATGTCAGAACAAGTCTCCAAAACAGTGTATGTTGATTGTTTCCCTTTCAAAGACAATGATGCATAAACTTTACTTAATGCTACATCTAACCTTATGCGTTACTCCTTCATGAATAGCTCAGATGAAAATGATGATTGCATTCCTTCACTCAACCCCATCTGTAATGCTAACGGGAAGCATGCCAAGCTCTACCCTTGTGGGAGCCCATTTTTTCCCACATGCTTGGTCCTCAAAAGATAATCAGCTACATGACTCTTCCTATACCTGCACAAGGAAACAAACAATGTTAGCATAAAAACAATATACGATGATGATGTTTTCTCTTTTCAATTCATGTTTTTGTTCCTTCCTTTAGTTGATTCCATGCATTTCGAAGAGTGAATTATATGTCTATTGATAGAGCTTGTAGTATAACTCATATTTGGAGCTCTTAATTGACACCTCTCTCAATCTTTTGCAGGCACAGTCAGGAGCGGAAGTAGGACAAAGCAAGCAACAAGTGTCTCAACTGAAGATGAAGAATCAAGCAATGATGGATATGTCTTCTGCTATTTGCTTTCTTATTTCCTTTTACCTTCAGCTGTATAGTTTACTTTCCATAATAAATGGAATTAGCTAAAACTACGGCTTGTGTGGATATTTAAGTTTCTTCTTTCACTTCCATTCTAAAATAAAAGCATTGAAATGCAATGTTGTACTTGTCATTTGTATTCTTGCAATCAATTGAACATATGTAATGTGAATCATTTCATGAAATAAATGAAAGCATTATGTTATGCTTTATTATTTGTACACTCAGCTCTGTACTCCATTTTATTTATAAATAATTCGAGCAATACTTTTGAAACTCAGTTTCTCAAAAAAAATTCATAACTGTCACTTGATAAAAGATAAATAAAGTGTAAATAGCACTTGAGCATAAACAAAAATAACTGTTCTTTCCACCTTAAGATATAACAACATTTAACCAGCTCCACCAATTGATTTGTATCAAAAAATTGGTAACAAGTACAACCATAAAGGTGTATACATTTGCAATGGTATGGGGAAATCCATTATAAGGTTTCTAGCTATTAAGCAAGTGTAAGAATTGGCTATGAAGGTAGCCACCCAAGATCTAGAGGCCTAATAGAAAGCACAAGCAAAAGAGAGATAGAAACAAGATGACAAGAATAAACTGTATTCAATGTCAATGATATGAGAGGATTCTGATTGATTACAAATGAGAGAGACCCCTTGGTTATATAGCCAAGGTGAGAACATGAGAGGGCATAAGATTATGACAAGTGTCGTAATCTTATGACATGAGACAACAATGAAAAGTTATCACTCCACCTAAAGTGGAAAGGGATAATGTGATAATCTCCACAAAAGGTGGATCACTCACAAAAGGTGGAGAGTGATCACATGATGTGTCCACAAAAGGTGGAAGTGATGTGGTAATGACATGTCAAGTCCACCAAAGGTGGAAAATCTCCAACAACCTCCTATGTGGTCCCTAAGTAAACTTAACTAAGGTGTAATCACGACCTAGGAAAAGGTACAAGACATTTAATTACACCAACACCCCCCCTTAAGTGCAACTTAGGGAGAATGTACACAAATGCAAACAATGCAGGATGGGTCCCGGTTACTAAGCCATGTTAGGTACCCATGTACAAATGCAATGAAATCTATCACAAGTGGAGTAAAGATAGAAAAACCCAGTGGGAAAAAACTACCCCCCAAAAGAGAGATGAAATACAAAAGTCTATGAACATAGCATGAGAAGGATAAAACCCCATGTGAGGAAAAAGTCCCCCCCATACAAGAGAAGAAGAGAGACAAGGTAGTCCCCCCTCAATGTACAATGATCACCTATGGAAGATGCTCGAGAAGGAATGAAGAAGCTGCTCCAAAATTGTCGAACAACGTTCCTCCCTAAAAGAGAGAAACAAAACAAGAATCATGCTCTAAGAAGGATAAAACCTCAAGTGAGGAAAAAGTCCCCCCCCATAAGAGATAGTCCATGCAACCCCCCCTCAATGGAGAGTCACTACTCAAATGTCACAATGTCAAGAGTCCCCAATCTGAACTGAAGAAGGAGAGAATGTAGAACAATGTGAACGCTGAAGTAGAGTGGACCAAGGATGATGATGAGTCCTCCAAATGTTGTTCCAAAAGAAATGCCAAATTGTGCAAAGCACTGATAGAAGGAATCAGGTACAACTGCAGAAGATGCCACATAACTGGTGATTGAGCTGAATCTGTCAACTCAAGAGTAACTGCAGAATCTGTCAATGAAGAACTGTAGAAGAATCCACACTGCAACAGGAATAAGGTCGAAACCAAGAAGACAACTGCGTGAGCATCAACTGAATGCCCATCAATAGCATATTGGTACAATCTATGTCTCACAGGAGCCATGCACCAAGTCTCTGGATGTAGAACCAAACTTCTGAAGACAGGTAAAGTGCTTCCAAAATAGGAGTCTATATGGTGATTAGTCCATCTCACCGAAATGCATGGGTAACCAGCCGCTGCATACACTGAGTATATAGGAACTAACACTAGATACATAGATCAATCCAAAGAAGCATACAAAACATGACATAGTACACTGAAATAGAAGAATTGTGGCACTTTATTTTAGTGCAATTACAACATTACAAAGAGGAGAACTACAATGATCATGATGCAAAACTGGAAATGCTGATGAAGCCAACCAAAGAAACCCAAAGCTGAAGACCATGAAGAAAGCCCTCCAGGTGGATGTCGGTAGGAGCAACTGACCCCTATTGATTGCCGATCAGAGGAGCAAATGGTCCAAAACAAGGCTCGATCGGGAGGCAAA
Organism: Sequoia sempervirens; assembly: GCA_007258455.2. Taxonomy (NCBI): domain Eukaryota; kingdom Viridiplantae; phylum Streptophyta; class Pinopsida; order Cupressales; family Cupressaceae; genus Sequoia; species Sequoia sempervirens. Next base: position 9,415 of record VDFB02072748.1, read on the forward strand.
ATAATTTCTCCAATTTTACTTATTAATGCATGATTTGTTTTTTAAAAAAACTTTAAAAAAGTTCATTTTTAAAAATATTATTTATTAAAAAAAAACTTTATTATTTAATAATAAAGAAAATTATTTTTTATGAAAAACTTTATTAAAAAAACATAAGAAAAATATATTTTCTTATTAATTAAAAAACTTTAATATAAAATGAAAAAACTTTATTAAAAAGTTTTATTTATTTAAAAAGTGAAAAAACTTTATTAAATTTTTTTTTAAATTTTTTTAAAGTTTTATATAAAAAAAACTTATTAAAAAAACTAATTAAAAACTTAAAAAAAAGTTTAATAATAAAAACTCTAAAAAAATCTGGAATCTGTTCTTGCACTATATATAGCAGATCCTACTACTTGGGCGGAAGCAGACTGCTCGAAGGTTAGTGGCCGGCGTCTTGATTTTTTTTTATTGGTTTTTTAAAAAACCTTTTGATTTAAAACAAAAAAAAATTCTGATTTTTAAAGATTTTTTAAAAATTTACAGAAAATGAAAAAAATAATTTATTTTATTTTTTAATTGAAAAATCGTCTTGCGCAGGTAGGGCCGTACGACCCGCCTGCTAATTTTTTTTTGCCTCTGAGAGCAACTTTGTCTAAATTCGACGATTTGATAGTCGATTTAGGGGTTTTTGGCCCTTCTGGATGCAATGGCAATGTCCTTTTCAGCTGAAAATACTCTGAAGTGGCAGCTACCTCTTGGATCTGGGGACCACCTCCAATCTTCAACCCTTTGCAAATTTGGCCTCCAATGTCCAACTGAGACGAAACAAAAGGAAAATATGACTATCTCAGACACTCTGAACGCAATGGCAAGCTCAGATTTGATGCAACAAGCTCCCAAAATGCACCTACAACATAAGGCCAAAAATGGAACCCTCCAAGAATCTCTCTAAAAGACTAACTAAAGGCACTCCAATAGCTCTGATACCATGTAAGAATTGGCTATGAAGGTAGCCACCCAAGATCTAGAGGCCTAATAGAAAGCACAAGCAAAAGAGAGATAGAAACAAGATGACAAGAATAAACTGTATTCAATGTCAATGATATGAGAGGATTCTGATTGATTACAAATGAGAGAGACCCCTTGGTTATATAGCCAAGGTGAGAACATGAGAGGGCATAAGATTATGACAAGTGTCATAATCTTATGACATGAGACAACAATGAAAAGTTATCACTCCACCTAAAGTGGAAAGGGATAATGTGATAATCTCCACAAAAGGTGGAGAGATGATCACATAATGTGTCCACAAAAGGTGGAAGTGATGTGGTAATGACATGTCAAGCCCACCAAAGGTGGAAAATCTCCAACAACCTCCTATGTGGTCCCTAAGTAAACTTAACTAAGGTGTAATCACGACCTAGGACAAGGTACAAGACATTTAATTACACCAACAGCAAGAACAAGAGATAGTTAAATCACAATTACAGAAAATAATGATGTCTTGTCAAAAAAGCACAACCACTATTTTATAAATGAAAATAAAAATGAAGGCACATTGATTAAAAGATAGCCATCCTCAAAATAAGAAGAGATAGTGAGTATCAAACATATAATCATAAACATGTTAGAGCAATGAAAGGCGCTCTCATTCTGAATAGGAAGGGCACTTATCATTCATGACAGGTCAAGTAATATGACAAACATGACAGAGTTGTCAGATATCTTGAGAGACATGATAGAGTCTACAAAATTTGATCATATAGAACATGATAAAGGTAACAAACTTTAGTGAGTACATTTGTCTTATTTAAATATCAATGTTATAGGCTTGAAGGACAACAGTCAAAAAATGATAGTGACTTGTAGATTGACAATGTACAATACCATAATGGAGTTCAAATTATAATCTATTTGAACTCAAAAAAGTGAAGCCTGTAGCAACATACTTTCTTGTTTTGTAGCTAGAAGGATTCACTAGTTCACAAAGAGGAAGGAAAATAATGTTGTTTACAAAGAAACAAAAAATAGTGATAATATCATACTTGCATAATATTCTGTGAGGAGCAACAATGAAGCATAAAACTCGGAGTTTTCAAATTAAGTGAAACAATGTTGTTTCTTTTCTTTAAAAAAAGAGAAGTCTGTAGAAAAAATGCAAGCTACAAAAATATACTTTTGTAGAAATGGGAAAACAAAAGAAATTTTCTTTGTATATAGAATAATTTTCAAATCATCATGCTATAGGCAGAATTTTTTTTTTTTAAATGAAATACCCATTTATGTGTTAAGGTCATGGCTTTTGACACTTCAAAAGCTTGCAATGGAGGTATTCAAGTCATAATGGGATACAATCATTTTCACTACCGAAACATTGAGTAAGAATGGTAAAGTCACTTTATGAGTATGGTAGGTCATGTCTTTCACTTACGGAAATCTATGCAAGTCAAGCATGTCAATGAACAATGTCTGCATAGAAAAGCTCAATAATTGAAAGATAAAGGAGCCAATTTACAAGAAAAGCAGAGTATGGCATGTTGATAAGAGTTTCCAAAAAAGCATGTGGCCATGGCCATTGGAGCAGGAAACTCATATTTTTCATGAAAAGAGAAGCTATAGGAAATGAAAGCCATTGTTCTCATTTTGTTGTTACAGTAAAGCATGAAAGGTGGCTACAACCGTGACACTTCAAGGGAAAACAAAGGTATTTGTAATAGAAGGATCTGGCCATATTTTCTTCTAACATCCTTTACACAACTTGAATGAAACAAAGCTCTCCAACTATCTACAAGGACAGAGCAAACCCTTGAATGGTTTCTAACAAAAATGTGAGGCATTTTCCATTTACGTCCATAGATTGCGAAATAAAGTGAGGTCATAGATTGTATAAGTGGGAAATTTTCATGATTTTTTGCCTAAGTGAGAACAAATTTGTTCATTTCTATGCACAGAGGGTGATGTGCAGAAAATAAAAAAACCATGACCTCTGGCATTTTTTAGTCTAAATCTGTAGAATATTCAGAAAGTAAATGTGGAAGATAAAGAAAAGATCTATGTATGGTAGATGGAAGTTTCGAGCCCTGCTCATTAATATATGTAGTTAATACAAGAGATAGTGTTGATACAAGGGGTTAAGTGAAATTCCCATTATCCTTAGCAACAAAGAATGAGTGAGTTCAATATTGTTGAATAAGTGAGGAAAAACTCATTTTCAGAATGCCCATTTTCAAAAAAATAGAAAATACAAGATCTGGGGTCGAGGCCAAAGATAGAAAAATCATTTTCTATAAAATTAAAAAACCCACAATGCTATCTATTGTAATAAAAATCCTTGAGAGATCTTATCTTCATAAATGTGGAGGTCAAGCCATGGGTATTTCTGGAAGTACCAAGCAAATACAACTATGTTTTTCTTCAAGAAAATGCAATAAAGCAAATAAAATTGTTTACCTAGTTGGTTGCGACCTTGTTCTTCAAAAATCTCTATGTGAGATGTGTTCCAAAGGCTCAAATGAAAACTCCATAGCGGCCAAGATGAGTGAGAAAGCAACAGAAAATGAAAACAAGTGAAGAAAAATGAGAGGAGGTTATAGGATGTCGCGGCTTGTAAGGCCCATAATCATTAATAAAGAAACTTCTTTTCATTTTTTTTTTCAGAAAGTGACTTACCAACCTATCTAAATGGAGAATCAATAGGTTTTGCACAAGGAATCCTCTGTATTGTCCAAAAATCTGCCATAGCCGAGCTCCATGAAAACCCTGATGGTTGCGTCTTAGTTTCCTCATGAAGCTTCGACAATGAGAGTAAGATAAAATTTTCATTTTGCTTATCTTTGCTTTAGGGTTCTCATAACCCTAGTCGACCCATGCCTTAGTGGAATTTTTCATCATTGTTTTAAAAATGAAATGAAACAATTGAACCCATGGGAGGCTAAGACTTTTAACCTTATGCCTTATAATATTTTCCCCTTCTATATAATATAAGTCTTTTAAGAGTTATATTTTTCTTTTATTATTTTTGCATAACATTTGAAATTGTAAAACATTAAGTCTTGGTGATGTTTTATAAATCACTTAATACTTAAGTGTTCTTTTAATGCAAAGATGATGGAGGCTTTCAACGCATGAGGAGAGAAGTTATGCTTTGATTTATGGCATGAAGAGTATATAGGGAGATGGATAAAATAGTTTTCCAACATGAGCCATGCACATAGGAGCATTTATTCCTTTTTTTGGAGAATTTTCAATAATCTAGGGGTGGTTTTGCATGCCTAGATGCTTGGAATGGTCAAACCCACTTTTCCACACATTGAAATCAATTTTGGAGGGAATCTAGGGGCTTAGTTTTAGGCTCTTTTGTGGGATCCAACTCAAGTTAGTTGGTAGCTCCTATTTTGGTGCAACTACTTGGAGTTGAGTGATATATTCCCTTTTGGACTCTTTTCTAAGTTACTTCTGATGAAGCTTTTATGGAGTTACTGACTTTTTCAGTCCTTTTGACAAAAAGAAGCATGTTTATGTAATTCGGTTTTGGATATGAAATTTAGTGGAAGCCTTGGATGCTCTTGATACAAAATCTTTCCTTCTTATTCAGTGCATTATTGTGTTCCCTACATGATTGATCAAATTATCTATGAGAGATTCTTCACCTCCTTTTAATTTTGTCTCATGATTTTGATACCTTTATGCATAGGTGTGTTAATGCAAGTTACATATTTTGTCATAAGATGCAAAATGACTTCTAGCTATGAGGTTCTCTCCTTTTTGAAGTCTGAGCTTTAGGGCGCTTTTGTAAAATACTTATGCAAAAAAAAATATAGTAATAAGTAGTGCAAGTTCATTTTCTATCATTGGAAATAAGTGTTATGCAATTATGGGTTTCATAGTCCTTATTAGTTTGGTGAATCACCATAGGATAGTGTTTTCCAGTTTTAATTTTAAGTTTTTCTTTCTCCTTTTTCCTCATTAAAAAGATCATTAGTTTTAGGTAATACTATAGGAAGCTGACCTTCCCTGGAGGTTGACCTCTTTTTACAAGTTACCCGCAACTTTAGAGGTCTTCCCATGTTTCTCTAAAATGCTAGGTCTTACAGCTTAGTCAGGGTACAATTTCTGTAGAAAATACATATATGATGGAAAAATTCCATCTCGTGTTGGTTCCATGTATCTCTTATGTGTTTGTGTAATTCAAATCCATATCTATGTGTTTATGTATAGGCCCATGTATCTATGGATTGAGATTTTGATTCATGTATGTATGACTCGCCCAAGAGTGAACCTCCAAGATATTTGAGCAGTGACAGGCAGTCATTGGACCGTGCCAATGATCGATGTCTGGGATACTACTAGGGATTAGTCAACATTCACCTGGTTCATGGAGGTGAAGGTAGTAGTCTACCATAGTTAAGAATATGGTTGTAGCAATTGCATGGGTAGGGACCCATCCATGCAGGTAACGGTAATCCGAAGCTAACCATGTATTAATAGGGTTCACTAGCTGTCACTAGTATGCATGGAAGTGACTGATGCCATGTGTTACTTGGGATTGAGAAGAATATAGCTAACAATACCACTAAGGTCACAAGGTGGTATATGTTAGGAGCTACTTCTTCTTGGGTGGAAAAACTTGTTGTCGGTGGCCTATAGGCGATCAAAGTTTGAATCCGTCGAGTTTGGTAGGTTTACTACTTGGGGAAACCCTTGGGATGGTGGATGGACCCATGGTGTAGTATGGGATGCACTGAATCCCCTCCTAGTTGTTAGACTAATACTTAGCTTTGTGGGGTTGAGGACAGACCTATGGTGTAGTATGGGATGCATCAAATCCTCTTCCCATTTGTCCAATGGTGTAGAAGACTGATGGAAAGGATAGGACCCACGGTGTAGTGCCCAATGCACCTATATTCTTTCTATCTAGGATGCATTATGGACATGTGTTAGCCATTATGATGTGTTAGCTAGTGTGATGTGTAACCAGCCATTGTGGATGTGATGTATGTTGGAGCTCATCACTATGTATTTGTGATGTATGCTAGAGCTCACTATTGTGTATTTGTGATGTATGGTTAGAGCTTGTCACTGTGTAATTATGATATATTCTAGAGCCAATCACTATTGTAAATGTGATATATGTATGAGACAATCATTGTTGTACTTATGATCCATGTATGATCTTGTCCCTAATGTACTTGTGATGTGTATGAGCTAGTCACCTAGTGTATGAGTGATGTAGGCTCGAGACATTCATTATGTGTCTGAAGTTTTGGATTATGGTATGATATGGCCCTTGTCAATATTGTGAATGTTTGTAAATTAATGTATGGTATGGACCCAACACTTGATGGCAAGTTATTATCAAAGATATTATCATTATATTATGATTAACTGAGTTGATAGCTTACATGTACTTAATTAATAGTCATGGGTTAAAGGTTAGATAATAGATCTCATACAAGAGGTGAGATTGAACTCCCTCTGTCATTTTGAGGCGAACTACGATGCCTCTGATTCCCACAAGAGGATACATAGGAAGGGTCATCATGAACCCTCGAGGCTTAGGTCATAGGTCTAGGAATGACCCTTGTTGTATGAGCTTAACACCTTTAAGTATAAGAATATAAGTGTGGTGTTGATTTATCGTCACCATGGTGAATGTTGAGTTATTGAAATTAATACTTATAATCTATATGGTAAATGCTTGGTTGGTTAAGCTGGTAGATGTTGCTAATTGAAAAAAAAAATGTTTTTCTCGAGAAGGGGATTTTACATTGGTATCAAATCCAGGTTCAAATGTTGGACCTATGAAGCTCACTTGACTCTGGGTAAAGTATGTTGTCTTACACGACCAACCAAACATAACCAAGTTGATCACTTGATATGTACATAATTGTTTGAATGGACTTTAAGCCCCTAAGAATGGATGGTTAGACCTAACCAAAATGAAACCTAGATGGGTGCAATAGGGAATTTTAATATACAAACTATAAAGGAAAGATTAGAGTGGCGCAGTGGAAAACTGTGGTATCTAATATGTTGTTTGACGATATTTGACACCTTGTCATGTGTGGTAACTATAATGGTGTATCCCAAAATATCAAGAACCCTTCTCATGGTATGAGCATGAATGTTATTCCCCTTTAATGGATTAGTATGTGTTAATTATTGAGTTGGCAATATCCTCAATGTGTAGATTGTAACTACCTTAATACTTGAGGATGAGGTTGTAAGTTGAATGAGCTAGAAGAAAAACTTAACAATAGTGATAAAGTGTGTGTGAGGAATAATAGGTGGGTGGAGATTATTATACATTAACTCATATGCATGACTTTTGCAAATGAATATGCTATGAGTTGGAAATGAGATTGCATTATAATTGGCAATATGAATCCCTATGATTAAGAGCATGCATAGAACCTATAGACTTTTATTTGCACCCTTAATGATTAAATAAACTTGCTTAAATTGAAAATTCACTAATTCCAATACATTATGATATGTGATGTTAACTCACTTAGTGAGTGACCTGCTTAGGGGCATGGGACCCCAGTGAGAGATTGAATGATATGCATTATGATTTATACTTGGCACATTTAAAGGAAATTTTAAATAGGTGATGTATTTGGCTATCAAAAGTGGTAATTGATGCATGATACCTTGATATCTTACTAAGGTTAATTAGTAAATGTGTGTACCTAGTGGCAAAATATAGATGCCTTTTAAGAAGTCTCAGCCTCCAAATTCAAAATGGAGGATTAGATTAAGTGAAAATGTTTACTTGAGGGTATATCTTAGGTATACACCCTCTCGTATCCTATGAAAACCCATTCTAAATTGTTCAAACTAAGAAAAAGGGAACCACCTAAGAGGCAAGGATAAGGGGTTCAAAATAAATTGACTTAGCTAGTAACCCAAAATTTTGAAGAAAATAACAAATATAACCTTCTAATAAGCTGGGACAGTTTATTCCCAAGGGGGGAAGGATGTCACATCCCCATATTTGTAGCTGAGGAACTACAGGATGGGGTCGCTGGAAAATCCATTAAGAGGCATGGTCATCCCTCGAGTTTTAAAAAGGACAAAAGGATCTTGTCAGAACATGGTGGGGAAAAATAGTTTGTCAGGAAACAATTGTAATAAATGAGTAAGGGCTTGAGTGCCACCAAAAAGACCACTTCGTACCACACCATTAAGGTGCTAAGGTGTCTATTATTCATGACCAAAAACAACCCCATTTCAAATGAGTTGATTTAAGTTTATTCCTGTGATCATTTGGGACAAGGTTTTAAAAACAAAAATATGATGAGAATGCCGAAGGGAGTGGGGCATAGAGAGGGAGAGAGGAGAGAAATTTGTAGTTGTAAATGAAGGAGAAATTGTATGGTATGGAGGAATTTCACGAGGAAGGAAGCGAAGTCCACAATCTCCAACAACATCCTCTTTACCTGAGATAAAATGGGAACTTTTACTGTGGGAGGAAACAAGAGGAAGATAGAATGCAAAGAAAAGCACAGTGAGATATTGTAGCCGCAATAGAGGAGAGAAAAAGGAGAAACATTTGCATTACATGTTTTTCTCAAAAATGACTGGCGCAGAGGCAGCAACTCTCGATGGCTCTATGAATTCTTCTCTATTGGGCCTTGTTAAGGACGACCCTGTTATGTGCATGTTGAACAAGTGGCTGAGGGATCTGAAGAAGAAATACAACTGTATATTGCAGAATGAAGAGATCCGAAGTCAAGGAAAAGCTATCAACAAAGAGCAAGAGGATGTGCACAAAATAAATTTGTTAAAGAGGAATTAGAAACTTTGAGGTAAATATAATTGGTGGGTGTAACAGTCAGACTGCACAACCCTCAACTGCAACCATTTTGTTTGGTTCTCCTTGAGAGCTCAAGAATAGCTTATGGCGTCTAGACCCAAGTTGGAAGTGAAGAGGAATTTCATTAGACTAAATGCAAAAAGAGCAGCGACTTCAGGATTATTGAAAGAGCTTACGTGTGTGGAGGAGGTTGCCACTTCATGCTATCTCTATCAGATAAGTCCTTTCTACTCACCTTCTTTCTATAGTAGGGAATACATATGGATGATGCTTGAGCTTGATTTACACTGGTGTTTGATCCTAAGAATAATATTAATGTCAAACCAAAGTAATGAGGCTCTATTTATATTATACATAAATTCACATGTGCTCAAGTGTCATATATTTGTACACAGTCACATACATGCTTTTACGTATGTGCCTAAGTGTGCCCACTTAATATATATGTTCTCTTCAAGGAGTTATATTTAATGGGTCACATTATTGTTATGGAAGAAAACATATCATTTGGTATGTAAATTGTTGTAGTTAAAAACTGTTAATTCAAGATGATTTATAATTATGTATATTAAATTGAATAGTATATATTCTTATTCTTAGTCATGATTCAATTTTATTATCAAGTGAAAGAATGATGCAAAATTTTAGTAGTATTCGTATATGTATGAGCCATAATATAGAATGAAATAAAATGAAATGGAGACCATTCTTTATAACTATTTTGGGAATCAACATCTAGAGGTAACCAATATATAATATGGTGTTCAAGATATCAAAAGTTAGAATACTTGATACGCGGAAGGTGGGATTATGAGAAAATTCATTAAAAAGGAATTTTATTTAGTCAATGCATAATTATTTGAATGGCCAAGTGTGTGGAATTTTGAGTAGACAAAGGTGGAGATAAAAGAGGATCTTACCCTTGAATTCATTATATGATTTATGTTGTGACTCCAAGTGAGACAAGGTGGCAAGGAAGTGTAGGTCAAATTGTTAGCTACAAGATTACCTTCTAATATGAACTAGGGATAAGATGCAATAAATATGATTCTTGGCCCGAGGTTGCATAATATTGTAATTAATGGTGATTCCATTTAATGGTACTACAAATACAACTTACTAAACATGTTTCTAATACTTAAACTCGACACTTTTGATAATCTGTTGATACTATTGGAAATGCTTTATATGGCTAAATGATGTCTATCAACCTCTTGAGTGTGAGAACCTTGATACTGGAAATATCTTGTGAATGAAGGAAGGACATTAGATCTATTGTGAACTGTAATATGGTCACGTACTATAGATGGAAGGTAAATATTGTTTAATTTGATTATGTTGTTAAAATTAAGTTAACAGATAAGCCTATGAGATTATAATATCCAACATCTCTTGAGACCTTACCTTTGACCATCAAGTCATATTTAGAATAAATAAATTACCCAATCAATGGACTAGACTATTATAAGAATATGGTTTAATCCATAGGGTAAAGGAAAACTAGAAGATTAAGAACATTATTAGTAATATTATTAATGGGTTATGTCTTCAGGTATAGGTCTAATCGATATAGTGTTTCCAAGTTAAGTAATTAGGATTCATGCATTGATTATATCTTAAAAAAAAATTCTAAATACCATTGCTTGTCCTTTGAAGGTATCTATTGACCCCTTGATTATAAGAGCCTCATTTTGAAATTATTATATAAGTTTCAAATGGAAATGATTCCCTATGGGTTGTGTGAACAACGATAATTTGGTATTAGGTAATAAGCCTAGTCGGGCTAGGTCCATGAGATGTTCAAATATAAGAGAGTCATGATGTTAAAACAAGATTATAAATATACTTTGAGTTTGATCGAAGACCTCGATATACCTAAAGGGAAGTGAAACCTTGGGTTGTGGGAACCTGTGCATAGGTATCCTTGAGAGGCTTTGTAAGGAGAACTATGTATGACTTTGATCCGTTTGGAAGTGGGAATGTAGGCAATCCTTGGGTGAAGGATGCCTCTGTGACCTCAAGTCCGTAGAGGGAGGGTTTAGGGGGGAATAAATCCAAGGGTTGGGGTTGTTCCTGATTGATTTCACCTTCTCCCTTTAGTAGGCTATAGTTTGAGGTTGAATGGGTACCAAATGGGTATGAATGAGTTAAGGGAATCTAATATTGTGTATTTAATACATAATATGCTTTTATATAATAAGCGAAGATTGACTACTTTATAATGGGTATTTGATTATACATATATGATGGGAAAATTCCATCTCGTGTTGGTTCCATGTATCTCTTATGTGTCTTTGTAATTCAACTCCATATCTATGTGTTTATGTATAGGCCCATTTATCTGTGGATTAAGATTGTGATTCATGTATGTATGACCCGCCCAAGAGTGAACCTCCAGGATATTTGAGTAGTGACAGGTAGTCACTGGACAATTTCAATGATCAATTTTTGGGCTATTGCTAGGGATTAGTCCACATTCACCTAGTTCACGGAGGTGAAGGTAGCAGGCTACCTTGGTTATGATACAGCTGTAGCAGTTGCAAGGGTAGGGACCCATCTTTGTAGGTAACAATAATCTGGGGCTAACCGCATATTGATAGTGTTCACTAGTTGTCACTAGTATGCACAAAAGTGATTGATGCCATGTGTTACCCAAGATTGAGAAGAAGATAGATAAAATACCACTAAGGTCACAAGGTGGTATACATCGGGAGCTACTTCTTCTTGGGTGGACAGACTTGTCACCGGTGGCCTATAGGCGATCAAAGTTAGAATTCACTGGGTTTGGTAGGTTCACTACTTGGGGAAACCCTTTGGATGGTGGATGGACCCATGGTGTAGTATGGGATGCACCAAATCCCCTCCCAATTTTCAAACTAACACTTAGCCTTGTGGGGTTGAGGATAGACCCATGATGTAGTATGGGATGCACCGAATCCTCTTCTCATTTTTCCAATGGTGTAGAAGACCGGTGGAAAGGATAGGACCCATAGTGTAGTGTGTAATACACCGATATTCTTTATATCTAGGATGCATTATGGACATGTGTTAGCCATTGTGATGTGTTAGCTAGTGTGATGTGTAACCAACTATTGTGGATGTGATGTATGTTGGAGCTCATCAGTATGTATTTGTGATGTAATTTGGAGCTCATTATTGTGTATTTATGATGTATGGTTAGAGCTTGTCACTGTGTAATTGTGATATATGCTGGAGCCAATCACTAATGTAAATGTGATATATGTATGAGACAATAATTGTTGTACTTGTGATGTACATAAGAGCTAATCATTATACTTATGGTCTGTGTATGATCCCATCACTAATGTACTTGTGATATGTATGAGCTAGAGTCACCCAGTGTGTGTGTGTGATGCAGGCTCGAGACATTCATTATGTGTCTGATGTTTTGGATTATGGTATGATATGCCCCTCGTGAATATTGTGAATGTTTGTACATTAATGTATGGTATGGACCTGACACTCGATGGAAAGTTATTATCAAAGATATTATCATTATATTATGATTGACTAAGTTGATAGCTTACATGTAATTAATTAATAGTCATGGGTTAAAGGTCAGATAATAGATCTCATACAAGAGGTGAGATTGAACTCCCTCTGTCATTGTGGGGTGAACTATGATGCCTTTGATTCCCATGAGGGGATACGTAGGTAGGGTCATCATGAACCCTCGAGGCTTAGATCGTAGGTCTAGGAGTGACCCTAGTTGTAAGAGATTAACACCTTTGAGTGTAAGAATATAAGTGTGACGTTGATTTATCGTCACCATGGTGAATCTTGAGTTATTGAAATTAACACTTACAATCTATATGGTAAATTCTTGGTTGGTTAAGCTGGTAGATGTTGCTAATTGAAAAAAAAAATTATTGTGCCCGAGATGGGGATTTTACAAAAGCAAGACATAACACGAGCATATTATAACATGCTTGTGTTATGTCTTACTAGACATGACTCGCACAAGCACAAAAAACATGTCAAAACTGGGATATAAGATGAGTGCATTACTCAAAGAATATAAGTGTGACGTTGGTTTATCATCACCATGGTGAATGTTGGGTTATTGAAATTAACACTTACAATCTATATGGTAAATGCCTGGTTGGTTAAGTTGGTAGATGTTGCTAATTGAAAAAAAAAATTGTTGTGCTCGAGATGGGGATTTTACAAAAGCAAGACATAACACGAGCATGTTATAACACGCTCACGTTATTCTTACTAGACATGTCTCGCACAAACACAAAAAACCATGTCAAAACTGGGATATAACGTGAGCACATTATAATGCACTCGTGTTATATCTTGCTTTGGGAGGGCCTTCCCAATGACCAGAGATGTGTTTTTGCAAATTCTACAATATTTCACATAATCGGGTTCATGCTCACCATCAGGATTGCACGTGTTTCAATGTCGAACAAATAAAACACCTGGGTAATGTTAGGCTCTCTCTTAGCTATCTAATGATGTAATTATTTTCACTTTTTGACAATGTTAAGCCTTTGATCTATAATTTCTTTTGTTTGTGTGTCTCTTTTTTGGAAAAAAGTAGTGTCTGATGTTTTTTTCGTTATAAATTAACTATTCATCAAAATTTCAAATAAATTACATTTTTAAAAACTAGACTCCATTCTACAAAAATTAAAAAACAAATTCAATTAGTTTCCAAATTTTGTAGGGGTAGCATGGTCAATTTTTTTTTTTTAGGAAGTGTCCACTTTGAAAATTAGTAAAAAATCAAATATTCATTAAAAAATTATCAGAAAAATCATGCATCAACTACATATTGTTAGCTAATTTTTAACTGAAGCGATTTAAAAAATGCTAAAAAAAATTTCACCATGCTACATTCCCACAAAAGTTGCTATGTTATGTTTTTTCTGAAAAAAACAACACCAATTTCTGTGGGTCCATCTTTTGAACCCCTTAATCTCAACCATTTTCAAAATAAATTAGTATTTTAGAAAGTAGACTCAGAGCACTATGATCATTTTTTTTGTTACATTTCAAAATTTTAAGTGTAACTATCCTCAATTTCACATCCAAGGTCAATATTTCATGATTTTAGAAAAAAAGGTGGCCACTTAAGCCCCCTTTTTGGCCCCCATCTTTTTGCACTTACCATAATTTGTGTCATTAATGTTGAAAGTGTGTTGCCAATTTAAGAAAAGTTTAAATTTTCAAAATTTATGAAAGGTGAAAAGAAATCCTTTTGCAGAGGACTTGGGGGGGTCATGACATACATTTGGGAAATTTTTTAGGTGAAACAGAGAACTTTGAGTTTTTTCACTTGCCGACACCCAATTTCGTGCATTGTTGAAGTCACATTAATTGATTTTCTCTAGAATTGTTTGTGCATCTTCAAGATATTTTAAAGTGTTAATTTTCATCAAGAGAGGGAGAATACATATATTTTGATGAAAATATAAAATGGAAAAGAAGACAAAGAGGCTTGCAGCCAAGGAAAAAAAGATAATTAAAAATTAATAAAATTGTGTAGGAAGGGAGTGGTAGTAGGAAGAGGAACCCATGCGAAACTTCAAGGAAAATTTAATAAAAATGTAGATCCAAAATAAATGAAGGGGGAAGGTTGCGTAACAGATTGGGAGAAAAAGCAGAGGGGTTACAAATCACAATAAAAAAGCATGAAGGGAAATAGGGTTGTGTAGGGGCAACAACTCTTAGTTTTGAAAAATAAAATAGCAAATTGAGAGTCCATGAGGCTGCATAGGAAAAGGCAGCGACATTTTTGGAAAATGAAAATGGTGGAGCAAAGAACAATCATGCCAAAATAGAGAGAGTGAGGCATTAAATTAACATTTTTTGTTGTCCAACTCATGCCAAGTTGTGCACCTACGAGACATAGTGAATTCATTTGCAATTGTGAGAGAGATATAGAAGGGGGCTAGGTATAGTGGATATTTCAATTTAATTTAAATAAAAAGGCTCAAATAAATTACAACAAGCTACATAGGATTTGATAGTCCATGAGTAGTAAATTGAGGTTGTTTATGTGATGAAGATGGTGATTTAAGTCATTTAAAATGCAGATAGATATTGAAGTATTGTGCAGAGTCGTGGCATAGTGTAGGAAGACAAATGTATATGTAGTGAAGTTCTTATAGGTGGAAGAGTCATGGGAAAAATGATATGCAACATGGAGATGAATGAAAGAGAATCCGAGTAGAAATGTACAGAGGCATATTGTGAAGTAGAGGGAACAAAGAAGAAGCTAATTGGATTTCTGAGAAAGATGGGCCAAGAAAGGCCAATTGATTATAATTCATAAATGAATCAATAAACTTGAAGTTTTTTTACAATTGTTATTTTATTGAATGTTGTATTAAGGAAAAGTCTTTCTTGTGAGTGTGTTTTTGTGTTTATTTTATTGAATGTTGGATTAGGGCAGAGTCTTTCTTGTGAGTGTGTTTTTGTGTTTATTTTATTGAATGTTGGATTAAGGAAGTTGTTTGGAATCACAACCACTTTAGAATCAACCATTTTTAATGTTGAAAACCTCACCAACCAACATACTTCCTTTATAGAGTGGCGAGAGGCCAAGAGGAAACAATATGTCGATGGCTTATCATATGATCAGGTGAGGGAACTAGAAATTTCCAAAGCCCAATTAGCCCAAATTTTCATCAATCCTAGAACTAGAAAACCTGTCAAGATTTGTGTAAGCCCAAATATTTGATTAAATGATGCACACTTTGGGTTATCCTAGATAATTTTTGGGATTGTTGGTGGATGGTTTTTGATAAAACCACCCAACAACAATATTGATGTCCCCCAAAATTTTCTTCAAAAATTATATGATGAATTTGTCATGGGTAATCATGTGAACTAATTTGATATGAGGGATTTCTAAGGTGTGGGTAGAGGAATGCCTCAAAATAGACTCAGGGAAAATTGAGTAGTACAAGGCCCATTTATTTCCCATCTTATTTCTCCCTTGCCTCCAATAGAACAACTAGAGATTGTTGTAGATGAACATCTCAAAGTATATTGGTCATACACACTTTGACTATCCATTTGATCACACAAAGCTTACAGTTCACTCAACCACATGATAGTGTTACACATGTTGGATCAGTTGATATTGGTAGACCCTCCTCTTCTCCACATATTTGTGTGCCCCATCAATGCACTATGTGCAACCACATATGTTTAGGTCCTCTTGCACAACCTATTGATCCTCTAATGGACACATCTGATTATGAGGTCATTCATATGTTACATGTAGGAGATGAAACAATAGAGGATAGAGCACATCCTAGAGATTCATTAGGTGTTAGAGATGAGGAGGATGTTGGATATTATCAACAACATACAATGGTAAGACTTAAATTAATTTCATAGTGTATTTTATCTTAAATTAATATTTTATAAGAGATATTAGTACTAAAGTATATTTATGTGTTGGCTTTAACAGTTGATGATGGAGGAGAAAATTACACAAATCCAAGAGGGTACCTTTATGACAATTTCGCTTGGCCTAGAGAATTATATTGTATACTTTTTTGCACATACATGTTTATAATTTGTTTATTGTATATGCATACCATTTAAATTGTGATTTAGATGTTAATTTTTTAAATCTATTATGATTATACATGTACATATATTGATAGTCTTATGTGTTCTTATATTTTTATACAACCTATTGGTTTTTCATCCATGATGACTGCTTTTGAAATGTTGGAAGAAGCATATCAAGAGGTATATGTTTTTCTATATTCTCGATAGTATGATTATATGTACATGTGCATTTATAGTATTACATTCTTTTCATTTTTTTATATAGGAAACTATCATAGTCAGTTCATCCATGATGAGCCCTTCTATAACATCAGAACAAGCATCACAAGAGTTATGTGTTTATTTTATATTATAGATATATATGTTTAGATAGAAGTAGATATGTGTTTAGTTTATGTTTATTTGTCAACAATTATATATTAATTTGTATCAATTTTATTTGACTTGTTATTGTGCTTTGCCTGATTTAGCAATGTGATGAATCCTCTACCATTGTGATACGCTAGGACTCTTGATCGTCCTAGGGGACAATTATTTGAATAATGTCTTTTAGGAAAAATACCAAGACATGAGGAAATCAAGAGTTCCATTTTAGATAAATTATAGTTCAATATAGTTATTCTAATGTTAATTTGACAATTCTAAATTATAGTATATGTTTCTATTTAGTAGGCTAACTTGTCAACCATTGACATAATTGATCTAATTTGTGGTTTAAATTGCTATTATGCAACCAACTTCAGAGTCACCAAGTACTTCGAGGAGGCTTCATTTTGATAATCCACCACAAGTTTAGGATTTTATAGAGACATATAGGGTCACTTGTGGACATTTAGGGATTGATATATACAACTATTCAACATTTATATTGTATATAGATCTTGAGATGACATATGCCAAAATTTGTAAAACTTATTTTGAGTTGGCATATATGCCAAATTTGTATATGCACATACATAATTATTCTACAATTTGATATATAAAAATTGATATTTAATCTAATTTTTTCCTTGTGTGCATGTCTTTCTACTTTGAAACTTAAAATTGGAATGTATAATCAATTTAGAATGGTTAAGTTATGATCAATGACATGTTATCGATTAATGAAATTGCACTTTAATCGATTAAGTTATGATTTGTTATTGTCCTTGGCCAGGATTTTTCCCGTATCATTTCAATTAACACCTATGAAAATTTGATTATCCTTGTCCTTGGTTTCTGTGATCAGATGTGTGGGAGACATCAATTGCTAAATTTTCTTTTTCTGCATTGAAATTTCCCTTGATAAATTATATGGGCTATTTTATAGTATTCTAAGTAATCTAAAAGGTTCACACACTCCAACAAGATGTTTAGTGTAACAACCACAACCTTACAACAAGGAAATTACTAGGAATTTTAACCATGAAGTAAATTTAACCATTTTATAAAAATAGGATATAAAAAAATTTCTAAGTTCAACAATTGAAATTGCAACTACATAATTGAGTACATAAGCATTTCAATAATAAACTCATTTTACTTTTCACACTGAAAATTATAAATAATTTTTTTCATAAATATATTTTCAACATGAATGATTGCAAATAAATAAGATATAACATTTAACTTTTAATGAGCTAGGTCAGAGATCTCATATTTGGATACTTTCGGTCTCACAAGACTTGGCATGTCATCTACAAGAGGGAGAGCATCACCCAAGTGCTTTAACTCCAACCATAGATCGATGGTCCCACACACACCTTCCTAACTAAAAGTGGCCCTACCCTTCAATGAAGAGTATAATTAAGAACCCCCTAGTATTGCCATCTGAGCTTTGGTGTTGTGTCCTACTTAACCAAGACCATCAAACAACTATGGATACCTTCCAACTATGCATGACAACTCTGATTAGTTAAGCAACTTTGGAACATAGTGAACTGACAAGTGCAAGCAGAGACTATTACACTCACTTTGGCCAAAGTATTTGAAATATATTCAACCACTACTTACGAGTGGAGTCATTCATTCACCCACCTTTGCTCAACTTGGAGAACCTTATGTGAACTAGGGTTAAAAATAATCTATAGACCAACTGGTTCTACCTTTCAATATATTTACTTTCAAAAGAGTTTTCCCAATATGGTGGACAATAGGACTGGATTGGTAAAATATCTTGGACAATGAATTCCCTTGTTATGTTTCTATAATATTTAGGGTCTAGGCTACTACCTCTAATTCGATTCCTAACACAAACCCTAAGGTTATCCTTCTCACCTATTCTTAGGCTTCTTTAGCAAATATGGATGACACCATGCCATCATCATGACTTGCACGTGGTCATATAGAAGGTACTAACATTATGTTAATCAAACAATAAAATAATAATATTTAAACAAAATAGAGGATTGCCTCAGGTCTTACTCAAGTTCCTAACTTCCAATATCAAGTTATATGATTTGGGTTCACAATTTAATATCATAAGAAATAATAGGGATATATATATATATATCATCAAGATTTGAGTATATATATATATATCATCAAGATTCGAGAAACTTAACATCATGGTTAATCCCCAAATTTCAATCAAATATACAATGTTGCATGTATGCTAAATGGATAGAAATAAAACTATGAATAAAACATAATTTAAATCAAACCAAATGCAATGCAAACCTCAAAATATTGAATGTAGCATGTTGAGTTGTTGAAGATTTGAATTCATCCTTATCATTGCCCTAATTTTGGCCCTAACCCTATTTTATACTACAACTTTCATTCTTTCCATGAGTTGTTGAAGATTTGAACTCATCCTCATCATTGCCCTAATTTTGGCCCTAGTACTATTTTATACAACTTTCATTCTTGCCATTGATTGAGACATCTTATTGACATTCAATCTTTTGAGGTTTGCATTGCATTTGGTTTGATTTAAATTATGTTTTATGCATATTTCTATTTCTATCCATTTAGCATACATACATTTTGGTGAACCCTTGAACCCCCTAACTAATTTTTGGTTCAAGATTTTGACAAATTTTGAGGAAGTTTGGAGTTGGATCCTTTTTGTTGTAGGTTTTGCATCATTTTTGGACAAAACCCTAGTTTTCAAAGATTTGACCATATCTCTGAAATGACTACTAATTTTTTCACATATTTTTTTTATAGGTTGGGGACAATATCAAGAGCTTTCCTTCCAAAAATCAATTTTTTTGGATCTGTTTTTAATTATTTATTATTTTTCATGAAAAAATAATTTTGAGAGAAAATTAGCAATTTTTTTGGATTTGTTTATATTTATGGAAATATCTCCAAAATATAACTGGGGTCTATTCTTTTTTTTTTTAGTTTAGATAAAAAATAATTAGACAAAAATCAGATTTTTAAAAATTTGGGTTTTAGAAAGATTTGCTAATATCTCACAAATAGTTGTATATTTTTCAAAAAAATATTCTTTTAGGTTTGGTATGATATCAGGAGCCTTCAGTAAAAAAATTAGATTTTTTGGATCTGTTTTGAATTTTTTATAAATTTTTAATGATTTTTCATAAAAGAAATAATTCTAAGTGCAAATCAACAATTTTTTTAGATTTATTTGCATTTTTGGAAAGCTCTTGAAATTATAGTAAGGGTTTATTTTTTAATTTTTATTTCTTATTCCAAAAAATTTTCAAAAATCAGATTTATCTTGAATAGGTAAGAATTTTAAAAATAGAATTACAACCTTGTGATGAGCATATTTTTTGTTTTTATTAAATTATTTTCTGATTTTTTGCAAGATTTTTTATTGTCATTATCAGATCTGATTTTTTTTTTTTTGGTTTTAAGCAAACCCTCTAATATTAGCGATCAATTATCCTATTTGGGTTTTTCTTTGTTGTTGGTTTTGTTAAGGTGCAGAAAAATAAACTCTTCAAAAGGAAAATTGGATCAAGTGGACATAAATTTGAAGCTAAAGAAAATTTAGGTGCACACTTTTCAACTCATATCTTTATCTTAATATTATTTACAACATCACATTTCAATTTGGATCTAAAAAGAATAAGTGTCTCCTCAACATCACATTTCAATTTGGGCTTAAAAAGAACAAGTGTCTTCTCAAAATCACATTTCAATCTGGGATTAAAAAGAAAAAGTGTTTGCATTTCTTGGTGATCTTTTTTGTGTTTGGAGGTGTGTATACTCTTCCATCACATTTCATATGATCTTGTGAATCAAAAGCACTTTTCAAAACTATCATCTTCACACCATACATTTCAATTTCTAAGGTTAATGAACATTGCTTGTGTGATCAAATACATGTGTATGTTGTCTCCTCGCATTAACATATGATCTTGGAGATCAAAAACATTATTTGAATCATTCTTTTGTAACTTTTTTAGGGGGGTTGTCTAGAGAAGTGATCACTCAAAGGGATGACCTCAACTCTAGTGTTCCAACAGAGTATAAATAGTGGGGGGTGAATCTAAAGACACACCTCTTGGAAGTAAAATCTTGTCAATCTTGGCTAATCCCCAAAGAACTTTATACCTTTGGGAAGTGAAGGTGGAGTGTGGGTTACCTTCTCCTCTCAGCTGTTTAACATTATTCTCCTTTCAAATTCATGGAATTGGGCCTCACATACCTTCAAGATATATAGAGGACATCCCTAGATCCTTGTGCATCCTAGTTTAAGACCATTGGCCAATCTATCCGCATGAATAATTGCTAGGATTTTTCTTGTGCTTGGAAGTGTGTTCTTATCATAAAAATTTACATTACATCTTGCATCAAATCTTGTCTTGCATGTGTGAATGTGTATTCAAGATCTAAATCTTACTCAAGCAAGAAAAACCATAAACCAAAAAAAATAGAAAACTCAAAAAAACAAAATAAATAAATAAATAAATAAATAAATCCAATTTAACATTAGAAACATTTCAAAAACAAAAAAAAATCTAGGTGACCTCCAATTCAAGCTATCCACATCATCTCCAAGTCAAATTTCTCATCCTCATTCTCCTTCCTAATCATCCTATCCTAGTCATCCAAGTCAACCCAATCATCCCATCCTAGTCATCATGATGATTCCTCATTATACTAGTCCTCATTCCCCATTCTAATCATCCTATCCTAGTCATCCAAGTCAAATTAATTATCCCATCATAGTCATCATAACCATCCATCATCTCATCCTAATCACCTCACCCTAACCAATCCTTCCATCCTAATCATTCATCTTCATCCTAATCATCTCATTCTATCATAATCATCCCTTCTCATTTTAATTCCTCTTAATCATATTAATAAACTCTATAATAATTCTAACATTTCAAAATCATCTAATCCAATTCATCCTTCATCTTATCTTAATCATTTATTTCCATCTCAATCATTACATCCCTAATCATCATAGTTATCTCCTTTCAATCATATCATCCTAATCATCATCTTCCATCATTATCATCATTCATCATCCTAATTATCCTCCTAAGCATTCTAATCATCCATTTTCATCCTAATTACCCCCCTTTGTCCTAATCATTTCATCCTAATCACATTTTATCATAATCATCTCCCCCTTCATCCTAATCTCCCTAATATTTTTAATCATCCATCTTATCCTAATCATACCAAATTTTCTAATCCACATCATCCCAAGTACCTCAATCATCCACATCCATTCTTAATCCATCATTTAAGACCCTAAGCTTCATTAATTTTTCTAATAGAGGTCCTAATCATTATCATAACCACCCTCCATAATCCACCATCCAAGCCTCCATGTCATCCTTTTCCTTCATTGACAAGGGAAACCAAACTTTCCTCCATATTCAACAACCACCCATCCATAACCATATCTTATGCACTTCACATCCTAGTCAACCCATTGTCAAGCCAAAAATAACCATCAAAGGACCACCAAAAATCACCATCAAAGGACCGCCAAAAGTTACCCTCAAAGGAATACAAGAACCCGTACAAAATCCTACTTCACAAGATGCTGGTCCTAGCCTTATAATTCCACCCACTTCCACCTCATCCATCTCATCTACATCATCCATTTCATGTTTTTCTACCTTTATAGCACCTACACAAAGTGAACCATGTTACTCACTTAACCTCGTTGATCCAAAGCATGATATCATAGATCCCCATTTATGTCAAGATCAAGGTACTCCTTCTTGTGATCCCATTCCATCTCATGATCCTATCCTTAAGTCCATCCAAGAAATCCTTCTAGATAACCATGACATCGAAGATAAACCTATCTTTGATCAAGATCCTACCATTTCAATCAAGAAATCCAAAATGATCCCCTTTCATATCAAGATAAATCCATCCTTCCATACCACCTCATGATCCAAGTCTCTCAACTCCATGCCATAATCCTAGTTCATCAACTCTATTTCATGATCCTATACCATCTCATAATCTTACCATATCCAACCCATTTTATGATCTTAGCATATCCACCTCATATCATGATCCTATCATACTACCTCCATGGTATGACCCTAGTCCATCACTAGAACAAAGCTTTCCATCCATTACCCCATACAATGACCCCCTTCCTCTAAGTTATGATCAAAGAATCCCTTGATCTCCATGTCATGATTCCCTTCCATCTCATAACCAAGAGAAAACTATACCATCCACCCCATCCCATGATGCTACCCTACTTAGTCAAGATAAAAAAAACCCCTCCACCTTCATATCATGATCCTAATCCTCCGCAAGATCTCATCACTCCTATCCAAGCTACTCATGAACCCAACACTTATCAATTGGGATCCTCCACTTTCATCCAAGTTGGTATCCTCCAAGAACCTATCATTCCCTCCATGCCACACCCTCCTCAAAATGGACTCACATCTTGTTTTCAAAACAACAAATATCCCATTGGTAAAAGGATTTTTCAAAAGACGCATTATGAAGGCAAAGGGTTGGGCCTATATGAGAAAGGAATATTAGAACCCATCCAAATCCAAGAAAATCCTAATTATCATGGCCTTGGCTATAAGTCTCTATATGTTGGTACTCCTTCCATCCATCCCAAATCCAAAATCCTACCATCTAAATCCAAATGTCCACATTCCCCATCCTCAAAATCTATCTTGGGTCATTATGTCCCAAATCCTAGTCCTTCATCCCTTCCATCCATTTTGGGTCCCTATGTACCAAAACAAAGTCCTTCATCCCCTCCATCCATCTTAGGTTCTCACTTTCCACCACCTATCACTCCTATTCCAAAATTCCATTATCCTCTCTATCCATCACCTCATATCCCTAATCAATCTCTACAAAGGCACACACCCTTGAACCTTTTCCAACAGACCTACACTGACCCATCCATAATAAATCCAAATCATTCATATCCATCCACCAATTTCATTGCTCTTGGAAGCAATTTGGATGCCAAATCTCAAATGCATAAAGCCAAAAATCCACAAAAATTAAAGGATCAATATGTCCCATAAAAAAGACATGCAAAAAAAGAAAAATGTGATCCAATATCAAAAAGCTAAATCCCAAAGGCCCCAAAGGCCCATGAAGGAAAAATAAAATTCAAAAGCCATGTGGATTCCAAAAATACTCATAGAATCAATGCATCCCAAAGAAAAATCAAAATTGGCATCCAAACTTGCTTATCCAAAAGCTTCATCCAATTCTATTTCCTCCACCCCATCTAGTAATCCTTTATCACCTCCATCCATTTTGGGTCCTTATATCCCAAAATCCAAATCCACTCCTCCATCTAAATCACTAAATTCAAAAGCCACTTCTCTTTAACAACTTCACCACCCTTCAAGGTGTGTACCAATGTTGATCTTTCCAAAAATTTCATCCACTCATCTACAAGCCTTCCATCAACCTATCTATTTATCCAACATCCATCTTCCATCCTTCCATCCCTCTTATCCAATCCTTCACGTAAATCCATATCCCTCACCATCTTTCCATCCATTTCATCCCCCTTACCATCATTCTACTAATGTCTATGAGCATACCTCCAATTGTCCATGGTCCATTATAGCACATATTTAAGGTATACCATCCATGGAACTAGATTCTTGAGTCCTCCCTTCATCGCCCTACCATGCATCCACCATCTTCCAAATCCACTTATCCATATCCTATTCTCAAAAGAAATTAAAAAAAAAAAGAGAAAAGAGAAAAAAATGAAAAATAAATAAAAAATTAAAAAGTAAAGAGAAATCATTTGTCCAATGGTGAAAATCACTTCTTGTGGTGTCTTGGATAAGTACCATCATGAAAACCTGAAAAACATGTGTCATGTGTACAAATCCATTACCATCTTGCACACTACACTTGGGGACAAGTTTCATCCATGCTATCCCACCTATCATACTCCCCTTTATCCCTCATGTCCTATCCATTATCCTACTTACATTCATGCCCCCTTTTCCCTCATTTGATCTTGACAAGGCTAAGGATATTCATATACGTCATGCATTATATCCTTCCACCCATCTTATCTAATCCACATCATTCATTCCATATCTCCCATCTTATCCAAATCAATCCATCTTCCATTCCAATATTTGATCTTGATGAAGAGCCTAGGGGTCAAATACCAATGCATCCATATCCTATCCTCTTGATCTTGATCAACCTATCCATATTCTCCATCATACATCCCTTATCATATCTTTATCCTCCTATCCTATCCAAGTCACCCTCTCTTTTCACCCTTGATCTTGATAAGGCTAGGGGAAAAATACGCATGCATGCTTTGGACAATGCAAGCCTTACTTCCTCTACCATTCATGCCCTTTATGCACTATCCTTCCATATCATACATCACTTATCATCTTCCATCCATGATTGCACTATCTCTAGTGTGGGGCATCTTAGTCCTTTGCAATTATTCCTTGGAGCTCCATTATCCTATCTCCCATCATCATCCATTATCCAAAGTCCTCTGCCCTATCCATGAACTTCCTCCATCCTTCCATCTGTTACCATGTCTTGGTTCTCCCTTGTCATTGGATCTCATTCATCCTCCAAATCTTATCTTATCTGATCCATTTATCCTCTATCATTCCAATCTAGCTATCTCCCAACCATCCCAATCCAATCCATCCAAATGTAATCAATCATATAATCCATGCAATACAATCTTGACACCTAGCACATCATTTAGAATAGTCCTTGGATTTGTTTCTAGCCTTGCTACAAACCTTAATCCTTTAGTCACATTATCATCGTAGGATATGTCTTTCCCAATCCTCACATTGTTTCAGTATGTGTCCTTCCCACGTCAAACAACATCGTCGTTTTCATCAACGAATCCATTAATCAGTTTTCAGCTTGACTTGGAGCATAGTCCTTGTTTGCTTTTGGTTTGATGTGCATTCTTGCTTGTTGCTTGTTTTTTATCATTATTTTCATTTATCATGGTCTTTGTATTCTATTATCACAAGGGCATATGGTCTTCCATATCATGGTGTTATAAGGCATATGTTTGCACTTGACCTTTTTGATTACATACTTGACACATTATCATCCCGGTTCCTTATACCTTTGTGCATAATGTCAAGTACAATATTAAATCTAGGTTGTCATATCATTGTAGCATGATGATCCTCCATCCTCCCTCTCCATCCATACTTTCATCATCCTTATCTATTTTCTTCTTTCCTTTTATCCTTCATCAAGTCCTCTCATCTATTTTGAGAGCACATTCATGTACTTTGAACCTGCATGTCCTCTCAAGGGGACATACCACTACCTCCTCGTCATCCTTCCTCATCCTCGCTAGTGACTGGAGCATCATGCTTCTAGTCCTCATCCCTTTCCTACCTTCTATTTTTTATTCTTTGAAATAATGTTACTTCTCTTAGTTGCAACATCATCTCAAAGAGGGGCAAAATGTAGATACTAAAAGTTGTCCTTCGTCTACAAACCCACCTTTTCATGTCTATTCCTTAATTAAATAATTTTAATTATTTAATTATCTTTTAAGTTCATATTCCTCTATTAATTAAATAATTCTTTATTATTTAATTAATTCATTTTTTTCCTTATTCTTCCCTTGATTAATTAAATAAATAAATAATGTTTATTTAATTACGTCACTAATTTAACCCTTCCTCTCATAATTAAATAAATGCTTATTTATTTAATTATTTTTATTTTTCTACTATAATTAAATAATTATTTTAATTATTTAATTATTCATTATCCTCTTCTTCTATAATTAAATTAATATCTTCTATAGTTAGATAATGCTTTTATTATTTAATTATTCACCTTCCCTCCTGAATTAAATTAATCTCTTTTTTGTATCAATCTTATCATCCACGTCATTCTTATCTTTTCTTGTCTCATTCATTTCTATCCCTTGATTGAATTATCTTATAATTCAATCTTGGTAATTCATCCTTATCATTGCCCTAATTTTGGCCATAACCCTATTTAATACTACAACTTTCATTCTTGGCCATTGATTAATACATCTTATTTACATTCAATCTTTTGAGGTTTGCGTTGCATTTGGTTTGATTTAAGTTATGTTTTATGCATATTTCTATTTCTATCCATTTAGCATTCATACAAGCATAATATGCTATTTATTCTTATTTGACTCTTCCAAGAAAACACTAAATCAATCTATCCATTTCTCTAGCATTTGTAGTAAGTTTCCTTTACAAATTCATGTATAGTAGACTATATAAAAGATTACATATATATTTATCCTTTCACTTTTTCTTTCAACAATGACAATGCAAATTCTAATATAGAGTCTCCCATTTTGGAGAGTACGTATTTTCAATTTCTGAAACAATCAAATTAATTCTTTTCTTTCACTGAGAATTCCTAGCTTCATGATAGTAGCAAAACACTACATCGTTTATTGCTCCTTTGAATGGAAGGAAATAACAATTTTAGAACAAAGAAAAGATGCATGCAATTCCAACTCTTGGCTGTAAATAACTTGCTCTTGAATTCCGTAGCTCTACAAATGCACTTCCTTCAACTTAACAGCTACCTGGAAGAGAAAATGCTACCTATTCTATACTGTTATTCACCTCTAGCTGGTAATTCTAAACTCTAAAATGCTCTGAAGATAATAATACTCAGATTCTACGCCTATTTATCAATGCTTAGCAGCCCTCAAAACCAGTTCTCACGATGCTCAGAAAATAACCAGCAAAGAAAATAAATACTTATTCCCTTTTCCTAATATTATTCTCTCGATCCTTGCAAGAATGAGCAAAATGAATTACTTATTCTTTTCTCCAAATCGGTTTTTCCTGCTCATTAAAGAGCTTTTGCCAAAAATAGAGATTAGTTGCCTCTTTCGGAGGTTCGATAGGCTCAATTTACTGTGCCACAACTTGCTTAAACAGACATGTCACGAACATATAATTTAAGAAGTTTACATGTGCAACTTCTCAACTGCCACGACTAGTCATTTGACTAAGTCTATACAATCCAAAACCCACGACTGCATAAGTTATTCATTGTCATCCAAATTTAGTTTGAAAAACTTGTTGAATACCTACAGGAAGGGCCTCAAAGCATGGCACCATATTTAACAACAATGACATGCCTACCTCGACTTAGTATCCATTTTAATGACATTTGCAACAGTTTTTAAGAGAAAAGAAACGTCCCTCATGGAAAATGTCATCCAAGATAATAACTAATGCCTTACTAAACTCGCCACCTACTTGTACACATAACTTCCACGCCATGGCTAATAAAATCCGTTACCAAAGCATTTAAAAAAAAAATTATTCACCACTTAGTGGGTACAAATAGTTGGTAGTGTTGGTTATTTCCCATCACCATTTTTTGTGGCTTTCAATTGAACTCAAAATGTGCATTAATCGGCCACACAAATTTAAGCTCCACAACTCATGAGTGGTGAAACTGCCATTTTAATATGGGTTATATATATATATATTCTATTATTCTTTTATCAACTTAGGTTTAATACTCACTAACTTGATACTTAAACTAATCTGATGAAGTGAAATTGAACTTAGATGACATTACTAACTAAAATATAGCAAAAGGGATCTTAGGTCATAAATGTAAAGAACCTAGGATGCAATGGTTGGCCTTTTTTCAAGTTTCATTAAGATGTAAACCAACAAGATGCATAGATCAACTTTCAACCTTGATGGTGAGCCAACCAAACCTGGATCTATATTTAAATGATGTTTAGAATTGATTGGAAATATTTTGGAATGATTAACCTAATGCTCCTACATGCCCTAATATGATAAATACAAAAATCTCGATAGTGGATAAACTAAAACAGTCAAGTTTCGACAGATCTGGAAGGTGTCTAGATGATTGTGTACCTACCTAGAATAATTGGTTTGGTTGTGCCTACAAGGACTGGGTCACCCTTGGGTGAATGGATCTTTGTAGGGGTGTCCCAATCAACTTTTGGGGTCCTCTGGTGCTGGATCCGAGCTTCTATTTTCCATTAGTCCCATTGTTGGAATGTGATAAATAAATTTTGTAGGTGAGTTTCTATGGTTTGACAACTTCTAGGGCTTTGAATGTAACAATGCAAAATGGATCTTCAAGATTTATTCAATCCTCTTCAAACTTGTAATCTATACATTCACAAATACATTCACAATGAGGGAAAATGTTGTGCCATATATGGGTTCTCCTCAATCAAACCCTATGTAAGTGTTCCCACATCCACAATGGCAATGTTGATGATAAATGGATAATTGAAAGGAATGAATGATGAAATAGCAATGTGATGCTACTCACCACCCTTTAGTGGCTACCTTGAAGGAATGAAGGCATATAATGTATCTCTTTAAGGATTTGGATATTACTTGATCTAGTTTTGCTTGAATGATTTTGGAGACCTACACAAATATGTTAGCCTTCGCAAAATAATGACAACATGATGACATAAACTCACAAACACTTTGACATGATGCATGGATCTTGAATTGCTACAATGAAACTCTAATAATGAGCTTCTCTTGACTTGCTCTTGAATGCTCTTGAATTTCACCTCTAGCTTGTTAATAATCCTTTCTTGCCTTTTTTGTTTCAAATGATGAAAGGGCTAGGTATTTATAGGCATTTATTCTAATTTCTTGAAAATTACATTCCAAAAGCTGGCATTTCATATTTGAATTTTGAATGTTAAAATACCAACAACAACATATTTAAATTTGGGTCCTAGCTAAGAAGGGGGACCCATTTACCCATGGGCGAATAAGTACTAGCCCAAATTTCCAAGACACTCAAAGTCAGGGACAATTTAATGATTGGATGCATTTGTTTAATGCTTGTTCTCATTCAGAAAACAATAAAAATTAGGCTTTGGAATGCATAATTTAGAAAATTAGAAGCTTAATTAAGTCAAATAAATTAGGGGGACAAAACATAATGTGAAATTGTTAAGGTATATAATTTTCTACACTACATAAATAGCCCCCACTTTAGTGAAGTTATGAACTTATGCTCAGACTCAAACTAAAGTAGAGAAATATATGTCAATAGGGGTCCAAGTGCACAAATTTTGAAGAGATAGGATGACAAAAGATCAAGGGAGTTGATCAAGCCCCCAAGATCCAAGATCCCATGGAAAACCAACATAGGCACAAAGGAACACACATGTATGATATGCAAAAACACAAGATACACAAACATACAATGTCAATAAATGTAAACGAGGTATGCTAGGCTGTCATAATAGTGGTTTACAATTCCTGAGAGGAATGGATTTTAGCTGAAATCACATATTTTTAGAAAATATAATGATTTAAGCCTTAAAAAGTTCCATTTTAAGGATTCCAATTGAAGAGGGTTTGATCAAATCACCTTAGATCAAACCCCCTTGGATAGAACCTCGCTAGTTTTAAACCATACCTATAAATGCATCTCCTTTACACCTATCAAAATGCTGATAAAAAATCACTTTTGATTTAGCTTTTGGGGATCAAATGAATTCATTTAAAATTTATTTCAAATGATTATGGTATTCCTCATAACAAGCTATCCAATGAATATAATTTTAATATGTTTTGGTTTTGTTATGTATTTGTTTTTAAGTTTTATTAAACATAGGTTTTCATCGAAAATGAATTTCTTTGTTCTTCACATGTGGAAAAATAGAAGATTATTAAAAAATTTGAAAAATATGAGTGCACCAGATATTGAAGTCCTTGATCCAACAAAAAAAAATTAAATTTTTTACATATGGATGCTTGGTCCAATTGTAATTTGTTTGACTTTGAAACTTGATTAAGAAAAAAATATTCAATAAAACTATCTAACCAAGTGGAAGCACTAGATATCAGAGTTACAAATCTAAATTTGAAAGAATTAGAATTTTATCCTTCATGAAAAAAAGTTATGCTATACGGAATCACTTTTAAAAATGTTGTTTTCTGAAAAAATCAATTTTCATGGGAGATGGAAAAAGAAGTGCAATTTGATTCCAAAAATTTTGAAAAAAATATTTTTAGAATCTACAGACAAAATTTGATGAGACTCTAGTTTGCACCATCTTCAAATTCCTCACAGTTTAGCCGCTATAGGTGCCCAAATGTGAATATTTAGTTAAAAATAATAATTTCAGTGTCCAGTTTGGCCAAAAATTGTAAACCACTATTATGGGATCATCGTACAAATATAATAGATTCCACTATAATATGCTAATAACCATACAAATATAATAGATTCCACGTGGCTAGAGAGTTGTATTATGCTAGGTTTCATGAAATATTATAGGTTTCACAAGGCTAGAAATTTGTATTATGCTAAACAATAATGAAACACATGGCCCCAAGCAAGGTTCATTATGTTGGGAGACCATGTTATGCCAATGCCACACTAGGTTCAACATTCGTAAACAAAGTGAAGCAAAAATACCAAACTCACCTCAGGGGGTGTAAACAAAAATCACCTCAAGGGGCACAAACAAAACTCACATTAGGCCATGTAAAAAAAACTCACATCAAGGAGTGCATAAACGACACTAGGATAAGGTCAAAAAGTTAACTTTATCAACAACAATCAAAGGGGATTTGCTTAATTCATGAAAGGTCACATCTTAGGGAACATCACACTTGATATCACCACCAAGAGAGGACTAGTTGAGGAATAGAAAATCATGCCTTAGGGAACACTAGCCATAGCGTTACTACTAAGGAGAAATTCATATGCCAAGAAAGATCGCAATCTTATAGGACATCAAGTCTAATATCACCATAAAGGAGACACGCCACATGGATTAAGAAGACCATAATTTGGTTGTCAAGGTCATGCTTCCTAGGAGATAAACATTATCATCACTAAAAAGGGGCCACTTCATATGTAAACAATGAGTGGGGGATCATATGCCCCCCTTAAAATGTTAATGTACTTGCTACACTAACTTTTTAAGGAGATAGAAAGGAATCCTTTAGAAGGAATGCACTTAGACAAGGCTGCCTAACACCTTGCCCCCCAATTGTAGGGACAAAGATGAGCATAAATGGATGATAATATGTTGCTTATGATGCAATGTAAATGCAATTTTTTTTTGAATTTTTATGCTTTTATGATGTAATGTAAATGCATTTTTTTTTTAAAAATTATGCTTTTATGTTGCAAAGATGAAACCCTAAATGAAAGATGCAAAATAATGCAATGCAAAACCTAGATCTAGTGTTTGAAAGACTATCAAACTAAAAATTTATGATGTCAAATGTCAGGTTCAATAAAATGAAATATAGAAAAAGGGATCCTAAGTCCTAATGCAAAGAACATAGGATGCAATGGTTGGCCTTTTCATAATTTTCATTAAGATGTAGACCAACAAGGTGCATAGATTGAATTTTAGCCCTGATGGTGAGCCAATCAGATCTGGATCTATATCTAATTGGGGGTTGGAGTAAGTTGCAAATATTTTGGAATGATTAACCTAATGCTCCTACATGCCCTAATATGATAAATACAAAATCTTGATAGCTGATAAATTGAAACAGTCAAGTTTTGATAGATCTAAAAAGTGTAGATGGCTATGTACCTACCCAGAAAAATTGGTCTGGTCATGCATACAAAGATTGGGTCGCCCTTGGGAAAATGGGTCTTTGTAGGGGTGTCCCGATCAACTTTTGAGGTCCTCCAGTGCTAGATCTAAGCTTTTGTTTTCCACTTGTCCCACTGTCAAAATGTCATAAATATATTTTGTATGTGAGTTTCTACATGGTTTGATAACTTCTAGGGATTTGAATGCAACAATGCAAAATGGATCTTTGAAAGCTTCCTTCAAACCTCTTCAAACATGTAATTTGCACATTCACAAAGAGGGAAAATGATGTGCCATATAGGGGCTTGCCTTAGTCAAACCCTGTGTAAGTGTTCCCACTTCCACAATGGCAATGTTGATGATAAATGGATAATTGAAAGGAAGGAATGATGAAATCACAATGTGCTACAACTCACCACCCTTCAATGGTTGGCTTGAAGGATTGAAGTCATACATATATCTTTAAGGATTTGGATCTTGCTTGATAGATTTGCTTGAATGCTTTGAGAGACCTACAAAAATATGTTAGCCTTCACAAGATAATGATAACATGATAACATAAACTCACAAACACTTTGACATGATATGTGAATCTTGAATTACTGCAATGAAACTCTGATAATGTTCTCTTGACTTGCTCTTGACTGCTCTTAAAGTTCACCTGTAGCTTGTTAATAATCATTTCTTGTCTTCTAGTTTCAAATGATGAAAAGACTAGGAATTTATAGGCCTTTATTCTAATTTCTCAAAAAATAGATTCCAAAAGCCAACATTTCATATTTGAATTTTGAATGTTAAAATACCGTCAACAACATATTTAAATTTGGGTTCTAGCTAAGAAGGGGTACCCAATCACCCATGGGTGAATGGGTCCTAGCCCAAGACACTCAAAGTTGGGGACAATTTAATGATTGGATACATTTGTTTAATGCTTGTCCTCCTTCAGAAAATGATAAAAATTAGGTCTTGGAATGCATAATTTAGAAAATTAGAAGCTTAATTAAGTCCAATAAATTAGGGGGACAAAACATAATGTGAAATTTTTAAGGTATACAATTTCTACACTACACTAACAAGTCCTTAAATTGTACCCTTCTCCTAGGTGATACTCGCCCTCTCTCTCTAGAGGGTATGAAGTCTTACTGGCATTTTCACTTAGAAAACAATCAAGTAGTTAGTCGTAACATTTACTTCATATTTATATCATTATATAAATTTATCAATAATTGATTTAAATGTAGAAACCATCAGCTCCCATAAAATTTATCATAGCATTTAATCATGAAAGTTTCATAATCTCATAATTCATCATTGCATTTAACATAAGGTAAAAAATAATTTGTAATTTAAAGACGGGGTGTAACATTTAGATTCTAGTTCATTACATTTGACTCTTGATTAAAGCATTGATAGAAGTGAGGGAGTCGCACTCTATTTTCAATTTCTTGATACCCCATCTTACCCCTTCCTTCAGGTAATGCCACATTGCCATTAACTCCGCCTCATTATTTGACCCGAGTTAGCGCAAGATGCTCAATTTTGGTATGGTTTCTCATTTGGCTTCTAGGAACTGTTTTAGTTTGAATATTCAAGACCCCATTAACGAAAGAATTTTTAATTTTTGTATTAATAATATTATTATAAATATAAATCGTTATTAATAATAAATATAATATGTTAGTTCATGATAATTACAGCATATCACATATTAATATTAATTATTATTATTAAAATTATATAAATGTTAATATATTGAAAATAATATTATTTAAATACATTATAAAATATTTAATAAAAGATTTTTTTAAACAATTTATTAATTATCATTAAAATAATTTTAATATGAAAATTATAAATTGAATATAAATTTATATCAAACCAAATTTTAATTCAATAAAGCATATACAAATAAATATATATTTTTGTAAAATAAAAATATATTAGTAATATATTAAACAAACAAATTAAAATTAAACATATTAAAAAATTTACATAATCAATCATATGACACATTAATATTAATTATTATGTAAATTATGTAAATGTTAATATATTGATTTTATAATTGTACATTTTAAATTTATAAAATAATATTATATAAATATATTATTAGATATTTGATGACAATATTTGTTAAAATAAATTTATTAATTATGGTAAAAGTTATTTTAATATAAAAAATATTGATTTTCAAATAAGAATATAAATTTTAGTCAATCATTCTCAAATCCAATTCTTAAGTTATTTAAATTAAATTAATAAACCAATTATTTTACTAAAACATTTATTATTATTATTTAATTATCTATTTGTAGCTTATGTATACAACATAATGCATATAAGACCAAGGTAATAATAAAAATAGTAGTTCACCTTCATTCTTCCTAAAGATCCATCAATAACACAACTTTTTAGCCAATCATGTTCACAAAAATAATTTCTAAAATTTATAAAGTTAAATATTTTATATGTTTACTTGGAGATTAAATTTTATTTGAAGAAGATAAAAGTTCTCCTTTCTAATTTATTTAAAAACAACTTAATAATAACTAATTAATGGTAGTGCCTAACAACTAAGTACTAATAAGAACTAAAATAATGTAATGTATGTTATTAACCAATAACATTTACTATATAAATTTTTAAATCTCAAAAAATAAAAAATCACACTAAAAAACATTATTTAATCATAAAAATTATCTTTTTATTAAAAAACAATCATTCAAAACAAAATACTTTTAGTTAGTACATATCCATATTCCCTATTAACAAATCCATTATAGTTATTAAGAATACAAATACTTAATTTATTTTCCTACACATATCTTCTTGCATTAAGTCTTAGAAATTATTCTCCTTGTCTTAAGTTGAACTAGAGTAATTTAGCTTAGACTATATGTAACTGTATAAAGAAATTAAAATATTTGCAATCAAGGGGCGGGACCTTAGGTCAATTAGCTAAAGTATCTTGTTGCAGGCAAGAGGTTACGTGGACTAGTCAAAAACGTGTCATGCTAATGTCACCTGTCATGAAAATACCATTCCATTAAATATCTATGATGGGATTTCTTGTCTCATGAGAATTTTTTTTTATTATTATTATTATGGTGGTCGAACATGCAGCTAATGTTAGGTTTAGGAAGTGTCCTGGAAGTTGTCCTCGGCAATTATTCTTTGAAGTGACGTAAAGACAAAGGCAAATTCAAGATGTTCTTGATTGCTACATATCCTCTTTTGCTTTTAACATCACTTGTAAATAATTCCTAGAGATAAATAAAATGCTACTAAAATGGGCAACACATGCACTTGAGCTCGTCTTTATAGGTCAGAGAGTTAAACCGCCAGGCTCCTTGTTAAACCAAGTAAATTTACCTTCCAAAACTGTATGCTTACATTAGAAAAATATGTACGTATTTGATTAAACCATGTTGGAAGGTTAGAAGATAATGGAGGACTCTTAGCAAATAAAAATTTATGTTCAAGGCATTGAAGGGACACGAGGACCCCACATACCCTGTGCGTGTTGTGTATACATTTGGTGATGGAATATTAAGGGTGACCAGAGGTTAGTGCTGGCGTTAACGAATATGACATTTTTAATGCCCACTCGTCTCGTTAGAATTGCCTAAACAAGCTCAAATTCTCTTTACATGCAATCCTATACTGGACTGCATACTGCACTCCAAGCTCGCTGGAATGGATCTGCTCCTTACACGTTTGGAATTTGAGCTGCTTTAGTGGACGTCACGCCCACTATTAAGCTTGACCTATATGAAGAACAATATCCCACAGAGTTTAGGGAATCAGTTTTGGAGACAACCAAAATGCCGATGTTACAGATCAGTTGGATTTGGTTGGTCTGTGCACACTCAAGCGAGGTGTTTACATATGCAAATTCCCTGCTTCTCCACTTTCCACCATCAATTCGACGCCTCCCAAATGTTGCCAGATTAGTTGTGATGAGATACATTAATAGCAGGGCGAGGGAGAATGAAGAATGTGATTTGCATCATCTAGCTTATCTAGTCTTGTAAGCTTTAGTGTCTTATGTTGATGGTATAAACTTATATACCTGCTTCCTCTGTAATCCCTATTTGGGTTTTATTTGTTCTTTCCTCTGCTGGGTTTTCTGTATTATTGTTAATAGATGACAGAGCTGCTATTAATTGAAGATGGGTTTGATTTATTCTTGGTGTTTCTTCATATTGGCCATTCTTAGATCTTTGACTCACATAAGTATATTTCTAAATTGCATTTTTATTATCTTCTTATGACTTCACACTTCACAGGAGGAGCATTTTCCCTCCAACAGGGGAAGCTTGCAGTATGCAGTGCATTTCTAAAGAGATCTGCAGTCGGTCAGAGGAAGGAGATGAAAAAAATAAAAAATAAAATTGCCCTTTGATGTTGAAGTAATTATCCGCATGATGGTGGAATTATTCTTCTTTACATCATGATATAATTGTTCAGAGTATTTTTGGGGTTTTTATATTGTTAGTGGCTTTCTGTGTTCTGGCTCTCTTTAATGGCTGCTCATTGATTATAATTTGTTTTGATCAATTAAAAAAAAAGCATTTTAAATATTCAGAAAAGTTACAGATACTATTGTTTTCACAGAAGGAAGACAATATGTAAACGAAAATTTTATTAAAATTAATTGGAGAATCAGAAGGTTGGTAATGTCAAGTACCAAAACTTTTGATCTAATGGGTTTTAATGAGAAGTTTTTTTAATAGATAGTTTTTTCTAGTATGAAAGTTTTTGGATTTAACTGGGTATATATATATATATTAATCGATGTTTCAAATAGTGATTCATCATACACAGTTGAATTATCGAGGGAAGAGAGTCAATACACAGTTGAATCACTGAGTGCCATTCAAAACATCCATTCAGGAAAAACATACACAATTGAATCTAATTTTTTTTTGAACTATTATCTTTATAGACTGTAAAAAATTATACCTAAAATTATTTTTCTGCTAATTTTATATTTTCTGAACAGTACCATATTTAATAATATTAAAATACGTATAAAATTTATCTCTAAGATATTTAATATGGTTTAGCACGATTTAATAGAATATCAAGGATAAAAATCTGGTAATAATTTTGTCCTTGAGTGGGGAGGGTTGAGTGAAGACTAAGTGATGTCGCCGTCTTTAAGTAAACGATAGATGTTGAAAATGATAGCTAGTGATGCAGCAAAACCCTATTAATTTGCATGTCTTTTTCTTGAAGTATGGCATTGTTTTTCACTAGATTCCTCCAAACTTCAAGAGGTCAATCATCCTAATCATGGATTAAATAGTGATTTACTGAATAAATTGTACTATAATCAACATATTGTTTGGAATATTATGATAAAAGTAAAGCATCTTTAATGTTGTAATGATAAAAGTGAAGCATTTATAATGTTGTAATGATAAATTGCATTATAATCAACATAATGTTTGGAATATTATGATAAAAGTAAAGCATTTATAATGTTGTAATGATAAGAGTAGTTTTGCATGACATCAATCTATTATGTATAGTGGTGTTATTTATTTTATTTTTTTATGAAAATTAAGATTGGTCTTAAAATTTTGATTACATTTGTATGAATATATAGATTAGATATTGTATGGTTTCTTCTCAATGACTAATTTTTATTTTTAGTGTGTGTGTTTTGAGTGGGTGTAAGGTTATAACTGAAAATAGTAGATTTATATTATTGAAAGAGTAGATGGTGTCTAGCAATTTTGTAACTAAAAAAAGAGTAGATTTATATTATTAAAACTATAGATGGTGACGTGCAGTTAAGTTGATTTGTTATCATGTAAATCTTTCATGAATTCTATAATTTTTAACATAAAGGTAAAAAGTATATTAAAATAGCAATATATTACAACTTGTAAGTTTGTCAATCTTAAAAAGACTCCTACACACCAATTCCAAAAAATCTTGAAAATCGAAATGGATGGAAGATAGACAACCAATACAAGAGGAGGAATCCTCCAAATTCCATAGTCAAGGTATAAGTTCTTACGACCTTGAAGATTGTTCATGTTGTGAGCATGATAAGTAAGTTGTGCCTTTATGTTAGAAAAAGTAAGCCAAAAGGAAAGCCAATTAACAAAAGAACTAAGATTGTAAGAAAAATACCCCAAGAACCAACACTCCAACAAGAAGCGCCCTACAAGAATCAAGAATCCAAAAAGTCATTATAGATTTCAGCATTCCAAAAGTCATGAAATCACTATTGGAGTCTCATGCAGGGCAATCCTAATCACTTCTAGTATCAAACTTGATAGTATTCCAATCTCAAGCAAATTTAGCCAAAAAATCCACAACTTGATTTCCTTCCCTTTTAGTATGGCTCCACTAAACAAAAATGAAACCATGAATAAGGATGTCAATGTATTTCTTACATTCATTCAATTGCCACTATTGGAAGCAAGAGGAAGACTTGTTTTTTAAATGATCATTCAAAATTTTGGAGTCATATTTGAGAATAATATAGGAAAATTGATTTAGATTAGCAACTAAAAGAGCATGGCCCATGGCCATGACCTTAACAAAGTTATTAGAAGCAACATGAAGACTACCAACAAACCAAAATTTGGCCCTACCATTATGGTTATGACAAACACCTCCCATACTTACATTTCTAGGATTACCTTTTGAAGGTGTATCACCATTAAATTTAATAAAGCATAAAGGAGGAGGAACCCATTTAGTAATTTGAGAACCATGAGGACTATTAAAAGATGTAGACTTAGGAGAAGCCACTGAAATACCAAGTCTCTTCAACACTCTGAATTCCAACCAAGAACTCACTTGATAATATTGAAACCAAACTTGATAGGTCTCTTTCATATTAGCCATTATTCTACCCCCAAACCTGACAAGCATGCCTAGAAGTATCTTTGAGAATTTTTTGATTACATTCCCACAAGGTATTCTAGAAAATTAGACTAGGACCAATATCATGCATAAGGAATTTTAGCTTCAATGAAGTACACAAATGATTGAAAAGAAATTTTTGGATAGACTCATAATTATTCCATGAAATGCCCATCAAATCACACCATTATTGATGAAGGAAAATGGTAAATGGATAATCCAAGAGAAGGTGTCATCTAGACTCTTTAGCTTGAAGGCATAGGATACATCTATTTGGACCAACAATCCCACATTTTTAAATATTATCATAATGAATAAATTTATCGAGAGCTATAGGTCATATGAAAGAATTTACCTTAGGCCAACATTTAGGATGCCAAACTTGACTCCAAAGCTTAGAGTTATGAAATTTCAAATTCTTTGCCAAAAGATTTTTATAACCAATATGCACCATGTAGATCCCAAAACCTTTCACACCCCATCTAAGAAAATTTGAATGTCTATCCAAATATATTCTCTAAGAAGTTAAGATATGAGCTAGCCAATCAATGAGATGAGGAAATTGTTGGCCTAGCCAAATTTCTTTAGGTTTCCATTTCCAAATTATTACACTATCTTGTATGACGACATAATAAAAATCAGAAACATAACTTCAACTAGCTTCAATAAATTTACATTTTAATTCAAGGAGATAAAAAAATTCCACACAAAGAGGTCTATGTTGATATCAAACATCATCCTAAAAAATAGCATGATCACCCTTCCCTGTAATAATCCAAAAGTAGTCAAATTTAATTAAAATACTATCTAAATTCAAATTCTCCAAATTTGAGATCTCCTACCAAAGGTCAACATATTAGGGATAAAAGAATGCTTATCCGTATGCAAGTACTTGAGTTGAAGAATTATTCCCCATAAGATATGTTGGACTCCAAACACCATCTCCAATATAATTTAGTAGCAAGAGATATATTATTAAGGAGGGAATATCTCATACTTAAACCTCCTCTATTTTTAGGCTAGCAAATTTTATCCCAATTAACCAAATGCCATTTCTTCTTATCTAAATTTTATTCCTAAAGAAACTATCTCATCAGGTACAATCCAAAACATGTTGGATACCTTTTAGAGCCACAAGATCCATAAAATCTATAAATCGAGAGATTCTAAATAGAAAATTTAAGGACTATACTAACTAACAAACAAAGATATCTATGAGTCTAATGATTGAAATGACACTTAACGAAATCCAACATAACATTCCAATCCTTCTTCCTTAGACAAGTAGGAAAAATAGGGATTCACAAATACTTCAAAGGTGTGACAACTATCTAGAAATAAAGAACATTAGTAATTTGATCTTGAAGATGAGGGTCACTATGAAAAAAGGAAAACTTGAGATTTTTGTCATTCAAAAGTTGGCTAGATGCACTAATATAAATATCAAGAGTTTGTTGAAGAGTCATTGCTTCCTCAAGGGTGGAATTTCCTATCAAACAAGTGCAATCCATAAAATGAAGATGAGAAAGTGGATCTAAACCTTGCACAATGTGATAGTCAAAGATATAACAAGAACAGATGCTTCAAAAACCTACCCAAACCTTCTACTAGAATAATAAAGAGATATGGAGAGAGAGAGAGAGGGCCACCCTGATGCAGTCCTCTTTCAAAATAGAAAATAGCAAGAGAACCATTTATAAGCATAAAAGAAGGAGAGGTACAACAAGCTATCACCCATTGAGTCCATTTATCATCAAAACCAAAGACACACAATATATCTTCCAAAAAAATTTCTAGAAAACTCTATCATTAGCCTTAGAAAGATCAAGCTTCATAAACATTGAACTTTTATCAATTGTTAACATGAATAAAGTGAATAGCTTCCTAGACAATAACAATATCATTAATGATTTGATGACCTTGAGCAAAGCCTTATTGTTTAGGAGAAATTATGGAAGGATGGAAATTATTTAACCTCTCAACAATATTTTTAGAGAATTTTTTATGTATAGTATTGCAAAGAGCCATGGGTCTAACATTAGAAAAATTTAAGGCTTGATCCTTTTTAGGAATCAAAGCAAGAAAATATTTATTATGATATTTAAGCATTTTTGGAGGTACATAGTTCCTCAAATGCCATAAAAAATATCATCCTTGGAAATATCCCTTAAATCTTGAAAGAATTTAGTGGGAAATCCATCAGGCCTAGGAGTTTTATCTTTTTCATCTTGAAAATAACTTACTCTAACTCATCCATGAAAATAGGTCTATTGAGAAATGAATTATCATGTGTAGGGATAATATTAGGAATAAAATTCAAAATGATGCTCCTATTAGTAGCAAAGAGGTTGGTGGGAGCTTTGAATAATTCATTGAAGTGAGAAACAACCTTTGATTGAATATATTTAATAGAAACTAATTTAGACCCATCGTGTATTTGAATCATTGAAAGTATTAACATGTTTTTATGTCACAATAGAGTGATGAAAAAAATAACTTTGATCTCCTTCCTACAACTATTGTAGCATCATAAATTGTCACCCCTGACAATTTCACACTACCTTGACACCCTATTTTTCCTATAATCTTAATAATAATAATAATTTATTCATTTTTGGGTCAAATTGATAAAATAGATTTAAATCCCCAATACCTTGACAAGTTTGAGGAAAAAGCACCCAATCAAGGGTGTGGGGCATCCTTGACCTTAATGGGATTCTAATTCAAATTTGAATTTTGGTGTCGATCTTTGGAGGATTGAAAAGATCCCAAGTTGGCCCATAATCAAAAGTATCAATTGGGATGCATATATAAACAAGTTTTATATGTAAGGAAAGAAGAGGTGTAGAAACACATTCCTAATGCTAATTCTAAGAAGAGAATGCAGACATATGGTTCAATTTCAAATTATAGTTCATTAAATATGCACATTTAGTAGAAAAAATAGAACAAAATAAATTTAACACAACCATAGAATGGACACCAAATTTAACATGGGAAAACCCTTTCGGGAGAAAAACCCACCACACCAAGAAAAAACACTTTTTATTACAATGAACAAAGTCCACATACAGAGTTACAGTTTGTTGCTCTCAGATGTCAATTCATCACATACAATTCAGGAAGCATAACAATTTTGATCAATCTCGTTCTCACTCACCAGACTCACAACACAACTCTAAACACTATTACAATGCATTACACATTATAGATATGGCATGTGTTGCTGCCATATACTCTACCTCCGTAGTAGATAAAGCGACTACAGCCTATCGCTTGCTCATCTAGCTAACTACACCACCATTCAATGTGAAGATGTATCCACTGGTGGATCTCTTGCTGTCAATGTCCCTTGCCCAATCAGAATCCACATAACCTCAAATTTTGATGGATCTCTATGACCCAAGTAATACCATGATAACACAAAGTGTATTGAGAGGTACCTTTTAAATATCTAAAAACTTTTTAAAAAAGATCCCAGTGTGGTCTACCTGTATTTTCCATAAAGTGACTAAGAACTCCCACTACTCAGTCAATGTATGGCCTTGTATAGACCATAGCATACATTAAACTGCCAACTACAATTGCATAAGGTACTCTGGTCATGTCCTCCATCTCAGTAGGAGATTTTGGACAATCTTCAATAGATAGCTTTGTTCCCTGCAACAATGGAACAACTAGCTGCTTGCAGTTAGTCATACCAATTCTCTCCAAGACAGTATTGATATAATTACTCTGGCTGAGCCAAATATTTCTAATTTCTCTATCCCTTTTTATTTCCATCCCAAAAATATACCTTGTTGCACCTAGATCTTTCATTTCAAACTTTTCTTACAATCGAGATTTTAGATCAGAAATCATAGTCTTACTATTTCCTATAAACAACATGCCATCAACATATGAGGCAATAATAAGAACTCGATCATTTTTAGTTTTGAAGTACACACAATGATCATATTTCAATCTTACAAATCCCAATAACAACACAAACTGTTAAATTTTTGGTACCACATTCTAGGCAATTGTTTTAAACCATACAGCTATTTCTTTAACTTGCAAACCATATTTTCTTTACCTTTTTCCACAAAGTGCTCAGGCTGGGACATATAAATTTCTTCTTCAAGATCTCCATGAAGAAATGTTGTCTTCACATCCATCTATTCAATCTCTAAGGCATACGTTGCTGCAAGTGACAAAATAAATCAGATAGATGTCAACTTAGCTACAAAAGAAAATATTTCGCCATAATCAATTCCCTCTACTTGGGAATAACCTTTCGCAACCAACCTAGCTTTATACTTTTCAACACTGCCATCCAAACCGATTTTCTTCTTGAATACCCATTTACAACCAATAGGATTTATACCTTTAGTCAAGGGCACCGGACCCCAAGTTTTATTCTTTTTCAATGATGCTATTTCTTCATTCATGACTTCCAACCATGAATTTGAATCAGACATTTCAATTTCCTCTTTCACAGTCCTAGGCTCATTAGTGCTTGTAATCAAAGCATAGGCACAATTTACATCCAACATGGAAAAACCATACCTTTCAAGTTTCCACCTTTCACGTGTAGACATCCTCAAAGGCTGAGGCTAAGGTTGTGGTTCTTTTTCTTTAGAGCTGCTAGAACTCTCCTCAGTTTCAAGTACACTTCGTAGTTCCTCTTTATCCGAGTTCGAGGAATCTCTAACTACTTTTTCTTTTTCTTCTTTAATTTGACTGCAACCAATCAAGAACGTTTTCAACTCACAAAAGATTACACTTTTGTTTTTATACAACCTTTTAGTCACTTTAGATTCCAAAGCTTGTATCCTTTCAAGCACCACGCTATAGCCAATCAAGATACATTTTACAACTTTATTTTCCAATTTAGATCTTTTCTCATTTAGAACATAAGCATATGCTTCATA
Source organism: Sequoia sempervirens (assembly GCA_007258455.2). NCBI lineage: Eukaryota > Viridiplantae > Streptophyta > Pinopsida > Cupressales > Cupressaceae > Sequoia > Sequoia sempervirens. The sequence continues at coordinate 53,570 of VDFB02072748.1, forward strand.
GCCAAAGACTCTTACATGTCTTAAAGAGGGCTTCTTACCAAACCAAGCTTCCATAGGCGTTTTGTCAACAAATTTCGAAGAGGGAGATCGATTTATTAAATAACATGTTGTAGCCACAACCTCAACCCAAAAATTTTTCTCTAGACCAACATTGCTCAACATACTTCTCGCCCTTTCCATTAGCATCCTATTCAACCTTTCAACAACTCCATTTTGTTGTGGAGTGTAAGGTGTTGTTTTATTCCTTTTTATTCCATGGTCTTGTAATACCTTCCTTCGTGGCAGCAAACTCATCACCATTATTCCGGCTCTCAAGCATTTAATTTTTCTCTAGTCTACACTTCAACCAAGTTTTAAACTCCTTAAACCAACCGGGGAACACTTCATTTACTTTTAGAAAATACACAAATGCCCTTCGAGAATAGTCGGCCAATAAAAAGAAACATAATATTCGATTTCATAACGCGAACATTTCTATCGACCAAAAAGCATCATGAATATATCCAAACACTAGAAGATCTATGAGGACTAGAATAAAATGAAACATGATGTTACTTTCCATATATACAATGTTCGCAAAAATTGAACTCATGGTTACAATCATCAAGCCCTTCAACTAGGTTTTTATTTTTCAAAGCTTTTAAGCCTTTCTCACCAATGTGGTTGAGCCTTTGATGCCAAAGCATGGTCTTTTCTGCAAGGAGTTTCACATCCAAAGAGTTTTCCTCCAAAGGAACTTCAGTCTCGTTCTCTACACGAGTAGCCTTGCTCAACTTCACAGAGACACTATTGCATTGAATAGCATGTGCGTCCAACTTGTACAAAGTACCAATTCAAGCATCCCTTGCCAACACAATTGAGCCTCTAGTCATTTTTCAACCACCATTCGAGAATGAAACTTGCACACCAACATCATTCAACTTGCTAATAGAAAGTAAATTTTGAGCTAGACCTAGTATATGCATTACACCATCAATTCCTTTGATTCTTCTATTAGGAAATTGAATTGACTCTTCTATGGCCAACAATTTCAAGAGATGAGTCACTTGCCAAATACACCTTTCCATCAACATACTTTTCATACTTTGTAAACCAATCTCTATGAGATGTCATGTGAAAAGATGCACCTGAGTCAATGATCTAGACATCATCTAATGCTTGAGTCGCCAAGGCTGCAATGAAGGCATCTACATCACTTTGATAAGAATCATTATCCGAAGAATTTTTATCTTCTTCTTTTTTTCTCTTCTTTGCAATCCTTACAGACATGACTAGGATGCCCACAATTCCAACATTTCACCTTGGACTTCTTGCTAGGAGACTTTGATCTCCCTTTAGACTTTGATTTAGACTTCTTGTCCCTCTTCTTTCCTTTCTCCTTCGATCTTCCTCGAACAACAAGAGCCTCCTTTTCCATCTCAGAAGATTTCCTTCGCATCTCTTCTGAAAGCAATGAAGAAACCATATCTTCCATCTTGAAAGCGGTTGTCATACTCCCAATAGCCATCACTAAATGATCCCATGAGTCGGGCAAAGAACATAACAGAAGCATATAATGACCCTCATCATCTATTTTCACACCTACAAATGTTAACTGAGCAATGAGCATATTGAATGTATTCAGATGATTAGCCATAGACGCCCCTTCCTCCATTTTCAAAGAGTACAACTTCTTCCTCAATAATAACTTATTCAGCAAGGACTTGCCCTGATAAATTTCACCAAGTTTCTTCCACAAAGAATATGAAGACTTCTCTTCATGAACATTCAGGGGAACAAAGTTTGCTAGACAAAGTCTTATCAACCTGTTAGATTTTCTATTTGTGAGGTCCCAATCTTCTTGCTTCATGCTAAAGGTTTAGTTCTAGACACAGCAATCAAGAGATCTCTATCTACCAACAAGTCTTCCATTTTGAGTTTCCACAACTCAAAATTTCCACCATTCAACTTTTCAATTTCTATCTTCCCTAAAGTGCTTTCCATCTTAATCTACAATCAAGATTACTTGATTCCTCTACAAGACTCCTATTTTAGAATTGGCA